>CAJTBH020000264.1:0-37428 GCA_910574055.2 Azolla filiculoides
CAAAATTCCCTTCTACCATTTTTTTCACACCAAGTTAATTTTCCTGACAGGTCTACTGGTTAGGGTAACGCTTTAAATATGATGCGGACGGTAAAAGATACGGTAAAAATTGGGTTAGCTGGAGTAATTTTAGAAGACCAAGAATGGCCGAAAAAGTGTGGTCATTTTGAAGGGAAGCGCGTTATACCCATGAATAAACACCCTGGTAAAATACCTGCTGCTGTAGAAGCCCATGCTGATACCGGTTTAGTGATCACAGCTCGTACTTATGCCCGCGCACCTTTGGGCTTAGAGCAAGCTATTAGATGCGGGCAAGCTTAGATCAATACTGGGGCGGATACGCTATTCGTAAAAGCACCCCAGTCTATAGCAGAACTGCAAACCATAGCCGTAGCTTTTCCTAATATACCGTTGGTAGCAAATATTGGTGAAGGTGGGAAAACTCCCGAAATTTCTCCAGCAGAATTACAAAATTTAGGCTTTAAACTTGTTTTTCCCCCTTACCGCACTCATGGCTGTCACTGAGGTAATGAGTTCTTATTTTCGTCATCTCAAAGAACAGGTAACTACCAATAATTTACCAGATTTGATGGATGTTTAAGATTTTCAAAAACTCATGAATGTTCCTAAATATCTGCAAATTGAACGCTAGTATCAGAATTAAATTACCTTACTACAGTACGGCGTAAATAAACCAACCATTCCAAATCTCTGAAAAGCTCACGCCGTATACATTTTGAATTTTGTTGGCGCAGCCTGCTGGAAGCACTATTTTGTTAGGGTAGCTCTTCTGCAAGAAGCATTTTGAATTCACGGCGGTACGAGACATTCAGCTATTAGATGGCAATTGATTAAATATACTCCATCTTGCAAATATGCACAAGATGTCTAATCAGAAACTTCCAATGACTATAAGTTACCCGTGGTAAGGTTTAAGCGAACCATCAGCATATACTTATAGTGGCACTAACTCGGTTTTACCATTAACTTTTACTTGGGAGTAAACTACTTTGATCAATAGAGCATGATTTTTGTTGTAACGTAAATACATCATACATCCTCTCTTTTAAGTTACAAATTGTACTTGCGATGAAAATAATTTAAATATATATTATATAATAATGAATGTAAAAAATCTGATTCTGAGTATGTCACCTTGAAGAGTTGTTTTGTTTCTTCTGCTTTAGTAATAACAAAAAAAAGCTTAATATAGGGTAAATTTTATGCTAAACAGAGGAAAATTTGAAGAAATAATTCAAGTGGGTTTTGGGTGAATACTATTAAATATAATTACTGAAGCGATATTTTTGTTGACAATTGAAAAACTATAAACAAACACTAAACCTGAGAGGATTCTGTAAAAGTCTCAGGAGGTATAGTTTTGTCATTCTGAGCGGAATGAAATCGAGATGACATTAAAAGACCCTTTTAAAACATCCTCTGATGAGTAATGTACTCATCGCTATCATTTGATTTTATTCACCGCTACAGGGTTACATTTGCCTAGCAATTCCCAACCAACTTATGAAAACACCTACAGCATTGACAACTCGGCTGGATGTCTACTATCAACAAATCAAGACAATTATTCTGTCTCGCCAAAATCCGATTACTGGTTTGCTACCAGCGAGTACAGCAATTACCGCTCATGGTGATTATACAGATGCTTGGGTGCGAGATAATGTTTATAGCATTTTAGCAGTTTGGGGATTAGCTGTTGCCTATCGCAAGTTAGACAATGATGAAGGAAGAACTTACGAACTAGAACACAGCGTAGTCAAGTTGATGCGTGGGTTACTTTTCGCCATGATGCGACAGGCTCATAAAGTAGAAACATTTAAACATACTCAATTTCTACTAGATGGACTGCACGCAAAATACAACACAGCTACTGGTGATATTGTTGTTGGGGATGATGAATGGGGACATTTGCAAATTGATGCCACATCAATATTTCTACTGATGTTAGCGCAAATGACCTCTGGGAGTTTGTCAATTGTTTATACACTGGATGAAGTCAATTTTGTTCAAAATTTGGTTTATTATATTGGACGCGCTTACCGCACTCCTGATTATGGTATATGGGAAAGAGGTAATAAAATTAATCATGGTAGTGCTGAATTAAATGCCAGTTCCATAGGTATGGCAAAAGCAGCTTTAGAAGCTATGAACGGGCTGAATTTATTTGGTATACATGGAAGTCAAAATTCCATCATTCATGTATTACCAGATGAAATCGCGAGGGCGAGAATTACACTAGAATCTTTATTACCAAGAGAATCAGGTTCTAAAGAAGTTGATGCAGCACTGTTGAGTATTATTAGTTATCCGGCGTTTGCTGTAGAAGATGTGAAGTTGAGGGAATCTTCTGGTGAGACACTGCGCGATCGCACCTTCAACAAAATTATCAGAAAACTGGCAGGTAAATACGGTTGTAAACGATTTCTCCGTGATGGACACCAAACAGTTTTAGAAGATCCCCACCGCTTACATTACGAACCTGGAGAACTCAAGCAGTTCGAGAACATCGAATGTGAATGGCCATTATTTTTCACTTATTTAGTTCTTGATGGACTATTTCGTGGTCAGCAAGAGCAAGTTAAAAAATATCAAACACTATTAGAATCATTGCTGATAGAAATTGATGGCATAAAGTTATTACCAGAACTGTATTATGTCCCGGCTGAGAACGTCGAAGCCGAAAAATTAGCACCACAGACTCAAAGCCGTTTACCTAACGAAAATATCCCCTTAGTGTGGGCGCAAAGTTTATATTTACTTGGTCAAATGTTGAGTGAAGGATTACTCGCTATTGGAGAAATTGATCCTTTAGGCAGGCATTTATGTGTAAACAAAAAACGCAAATCATTAATACAAATTGCCTTATTAGCAGAAGATGAGGAATTACAAGCAAAACTACAAGTTCACGGAATTGAAACTCAAACTCCTACCCAAATCGAACCAATTCAAGTTAGAAAAGCAGGCGAGCTTTCCCAAATTTATACACAAATCGGACGCAATGATAAATTGGGTTTAACTGGTCGTCCAATTCGGCGGTTGCGGAGTTTGACAACATCAAGAATTTTTAGAATTTGTGGTGAAACAGTTGTATTTTTGCCATCCTTCCTAGATTCACAGCAGTTTTACTTAACTCTTGATTACCATTTTCTAGTAGATCAACTCAGAAGTGAATTAGCCTACATTGAAAAATATTGGAGTGACTTAGGTCGTCCGACTCTCACCTTAATGTTAACCCACACCATGTTAGAAATTGGTTCCCAAGTATTATTAGAATTGATGCAAGAACTGAAAGATGGTATTTGTAACGGTGTGCAAGTAAAATTAGGGCGACTAAATCAATTAATGCTAACAGCAGGAATCCAAACGATTGATTTTCTTCCCAATGGAGAATTTGCCCAATCAGCTGTTAAGAATGCTGGTATACGTTGCTATTACTTAGCTTATCATCCTGAAAAAAATTGGCGGTTAGGACATACCCAAGAATTCCAAATGGAATGTGAAACCAACTTGGGAGAATTACTCAGACATTTGCGGACATCAGAAAATATATATGAGCAAATCGAATTACTGCAAACCTTAAAAAGATTACAGGGATTAGAATTTGATACAGGATACGGAGGTCCAGGACATCCTGTAACAGTATCAGAGTTACTAGATGAAGTTTACACAAAAGCCGGGGATTTTGGTATTTGGGCAGTAGTGCGTCGAGCTGCTGGTTTACGCCAAATGGTGGATATTGGCTTATCTGATGCCATCACCAGTATAGTGGTACGAGGTAAACAAATTGCAGTGGGTCGAGCTTATAGCAAAGCTTCCCTGATTGTTTTACCCATGTCCCACAATGAAATTGCCGAAAAAATTAATAACTTCTGTCGTGAGGATATACGCGATCGCGTATTGACACAAGAAATTTTAATTTATTTGGGAGTATTAATCAAATCAGAACCGGAATTATTTCAAGGATTACTAACCCTCAGAGTCGGCTATCTAATTTTATTAATTACCAGTGAACTAGCTCAAGAAATGGGCGTTACGCAAGACGAAGCCTATGATTACTTAATGCAGCTTTCGCCATTTGAAGTAAAAACACGCCTACATCAAGTATTAATAGGATATACAGGCGTTAGTGGTTTATTGCGTCAACAAGAATCATTGCACGTCAAGCAAAAAGAAAGTGATATTGCTTGGGTAGTTCTACCAGCAATTAACGAAGAAATTGAAACTCCTCCCGAAAATTGGCGCAGATTCCGCCAAGCAGAAGGCACACTTAACCGAGTTCCTAAAGACTTTTTTAAACAAGTTTGGCTATTAATGCAACATTGTAAAGGTCTAGTAATTGGCGATAAACTAGAACGACGCAATCGCTTAGATAGTGAAGTCATGCTATCAGAAATGACAGCAGGAGAAAGAAACTTTGCTTTATTAGTAGAGCATTTACTAAATAAAATTGAAGCTCCAGAATACCGCCAAGTTAACCTAGAAGCCTTATTGGAACTAGCAGCAATAGCCGCTAATAACCCCAGCTTGCAAATTGAAGAGTATATAGTTTTAGATGTGTTAATTGGTCATGCTGTGCGGTTAACATGGCTAGAAAATCATCCCCATCGCATTCATAATTATGATGAAGATAAAGGTTTAGCATGGCCACATTTTTATAACACCTCTCCTCAAAATTCAGCTAACTATATTTTGAAAGCATTTAGATACTTGATAGAGTTTGGAGAAGATATTTAACCGCAGAGGAACTTTTCGCTGCGATTACCTCCGGGTTCCTCTACGTTAAAAAAATCACTTCACAGAAACAGCATCCACATCAACAGTATTGTCTGTAGGTGTAGACTCATTAACACTAGTTTCTACATTACCTTTTTTAGTTTTCCAACCATCAATTACTAATCCAGAAACTTCCGAAACTAACAATGTCAAAAGCAAAAGATCATCAATTTGTCCAACCACAGGTATAAAGTCTGGAGCAATATCTATGGGGCTGAGAAGATAAGCTATGGTGCCAAGAATTACCCACCAACGGTACTTAGGATTGCGCAGTACATTGCCATACCAGGCATAAAGCGATTGAATTGAGAAGTTCATATTTTTAACCTCTAGTTAATTCTAATTTTGCCAAATCATCCTCTAAACTCCCGGTGGGAATAACCGTCCTATTTATTATCTGTGTATAGATGATGGTAATCGTCATGCTTTGTTAACTGCTTGTATAGCGATAGAGTAAGTGAATATGGTAATGGTGAATTAATCTCTAAAATTAAAATGCTTTGCCATTGTTGCTCTAGTAATGGAGGGAGGAAACCTACACAGTGGATATTTTAGATTTGTTTCATAAGGGCGGCCCAGCAATGTGGCCTCTACTGGTGCTATCAGTCCTGTCTTTAAGTGTCATTTTTGAGCGTCTTTGGTTTTGGTTGCGAATTTTAATGCAAGAAAAGGAAATAGTTGAGCGCGTCCTTGATGCTGCTACTGAGAATTGGGAAATAGCTACGGAAATAGCTCAAAAAGCTGTGGACCAACCGATTGGACGTTTTCTCTATGCACCCCTACGCTTGCAAAAAAGCGATGCAGAAACCTTTAGACTAGCTCTAGAGTCCACAGCCGCTGAAGAACTAGCGGGGATGCGACGGGGCGAAAAACTTTTAGAATCTGTGATTGCTCTTTCGCCGCTGTTAGGATTGTTGGGTACGGTTTTAGGTTTGATTCAGTCTTTGCGTTCAATCCGCATTGGTGATTTGGGTAATGAATCTACAGCAGGAGTAACGACTGGGATTGGAGAATCTCTAATTAGTACGGCTGCTGGTTTAATAGTTGCGATCGCTAGTTTAGCATTCTATCGTCTGTTTCAAGGTTTTGTTGTTAACCAATTCAAAGTTTTTAATAAAGCCGGCAATGATTTAGAGTTACTTTACCGTCAGTCTCCACCAGACCCCAATAAAAGTACATCAACGGTACGGGAATATACTGCAGAAAGCTTTAGTTCACCCCGTAAACGTCGTAAAAATAACTTGAATACAACAACCCCCGAACCTTCTTTAGAGGAAACAGCCCCAAATCCCCATCCTAACTCGTCACAAGAGCTAGAAAATGAAAGTTAACCTACATACTCCCATTGAAGAAGTCCAAATTCAAATCATCCCCTTAATCGATGTCGTTTTTTGTATCCTGACTTTTTTTCTGTTAGCAGCGTTGCAATTTACTCGGCAACAAGCAATTAATGTTGATTTACCCAAAGCCAGTACAGGTACAACTTCTGGTGCTAGTTTACAGAAAGACATATTGCCTGTAACTATTGATGCTGTTGGTCAAATTTACATTGAAAAAGAACCTATCCAACGTGATCAGTTGGAAGCAAGATTACAACAGTATGTGGAAGCAAATCCTAATGGTATTTTGGTGCTGAATGCATCACGGACATCAACTTACAACGATGTCATTCAAACCTTAGATTTGCTCAGACAAGTAGGAGGAAATCGTGTGTCTTTGGGAATTATTCCCGGTCCATCTCAACCACTCACAAATTCTCCCAACTTTTCTACCACCCCGATTGTTCCCATACCTAATACCGTGCCAATTCCAGGGAGTGATCTACAAAATAATTTTAACCCTTCTCTACCCTCAGCCCCAAATCCATTTCCTGCTCCTGGGCAAGGTATCAATCCTAATTCACCAATAGTTCCTAATGACAGCATACCTCCAGTTCCTGTAGCACCAGAAAACAGTAATTCTGCACCTAAAAGGTGAACTAATTTGTCTAAAATTTTATAGGTGAAAATTCCCTCTAGCCCTTATCAATAACGAGAGTTTGGGGGAATTTTATTTTTACCAATATCAAGAAAAATTAGATAAACCTAAAGATATCTAAAATAAATTACCGTTCTAGAAAAAACCTCTGCTAATTTATAAATAATTGGTTAAGCTACAAAGATTGTCTGATCAACCTCCGTCGGGAAAGGCAAGAGGGAAGAGGGAAGAGGCAAGAGGCAATAGTTTAGATCCTTGTTTGAGTTCTGAGTAATTGACTCTTCCCTCTTCTATTGGTCGCTGGCGTTGGCAGGCTTAAATTCCCCATCATACGCTTTCTAATATTGCCTTTAGCCTTTTTCCTTTAGCCTTTGCCTTATCAATAGACCAAGTAATTTATCGCCAATCGCCATTTACGTTTCAAGGGTTGCGGCAATGAATATTGTGACACTGTTAATTGTTTGGTTAGTCACTTCTATCAGCTTGTGGATTATTAGTAAATTACCTTTGGGAGTTGAAATTGATACTCCAGGTAAAACCATCTTTTCCGCAGCAGTGCTTGGTATTATCACAGCATTAGTTAGACCAATTTTAGGGTTTGTATTTACGATACCAAATTTAGTCACCTTTGACTTATTATCTGGTATCTTTACATTCATGATTGCTGTTGTTTGTTTTAGTATTGCTGCCTGGTTAGTAGAGGGTTTCCGCTTACGTTATGGTATTTGGAGTGCTGTTTTAGGAGCGTTCACACTCACTATTATCAACAACATAATCTACAAATTACTTGCTGTGTAAATAATTCGTAATCGCTAATTCGTAATTCGTAATTTAGTGTTTACTAAAATGTAAATTGGCTGAATTGTAAACAAGTTTACTGTTCATCTACAATCTTATGAGCTGCCAGCTTTAATTACGAATTACGAATTATAAATTCTAAATTATTCGTTGTTACTAGGAGGAGCTAGCGGGGCAGTCGATTTTTGTTGACGCTGATCGCGTTTTTTCCGATCGGCTGCCAGCATATCTGCCATTACTATCAGTGCTTGTGCCAATTTATCTAGGTTAGAGCGATATAACTCTAAATCCTTGGTAAGTTTTTCTTCAGATAAATGTAAACCCTGCGCGATCGCTTTTAGTGCCTGATTACGTTGCTTCTCATCTTTGACAAGTTCAGAATCTACCATTTCTAATAATGAGAACAGACCAATGGCAAACAAGCGGCTGTATTTAAATTCAGCATTGTTAGCTATCGCTTGCAGTTGTGCTTGCAAATCACGATCTTGATCTAAATAAGTAGTTTGACTCAACCACGAAATTAAATCTTTAGTTAGCAAACTTTGAGCTACAACTTGTAATCTAGCCGCATCTTGTCGATAGCGTTGCGGATCTTGCTCTACAGCCTGAATTATGGCGTTAAAAATAGATGCTTGATCTTGTTCTGGTTGATAGCCTTGCATAAAGCGGTCAAAAGCTGTAACTACGCCTAATGCATAAATTGAATTGTATCTAAAATCCACATTTACCGACAATAGGTGCATTTCCACCATCAACTCCTCCACTACCCGGCGGTAAATAGTGTTGATTGGGCGAGTATGAAGATTATAGAAAGTTCGTTTTGTATCAGAGACAGTACGGACGTTATTCACAAAGAAAATGTTAAGGGCGACGTATTCTTATTTTCTCGTTTAAAGGCTACTTTGCCAAGTTATGTTAAGAAGACAGGAGGCCGAATTCCACAAAGAAGAGGTAGGGTGTGGGGTGGAAAGCATCAAGAGCTTACAAAAAAATTGGTAATTCGTAATAGTGCCTCCGATCCAGCAAGGTATACGTAATTACTACCCTGTTCGCTGTTCCCTGTCACCTGTTACTTATCACCTATCACCTGCCATAGTCTCTGGAGTATTTTGGGGAAGTTGGTCGAAACTATTATTTTCTTTATTAACTGAATTGGGGAAGATTGTTGTTAATGCTTCTTCTTCAGTTTCAAAGATTTCAAATACCGTATCCATCATTGTCACTTCAAACACAAGTTTGGCATCTGGATGGATATTGCAAATGCGGAAACTACCCTTAGCTTTATCTGCATCACGCATTCCAGCAACCAAAGAGGTGAGACCAGAACTATCAATAAAATCTACTTCTCCCAAGTTCACAACTACATGACGACTCAATTTAGAAATAGACTCTTGTAACTTCAGACGAAATTGCCAAGCAGTGGTGATGTCTAGACGATCTGTTGGTTTCAAGACAATCACAGTCTTCCCGTCTTGAGTTGTATGGGTTTTTTGGTCTATATTCACTGTATTCTCCGTGATATTGCCCTGAAGATGAATCAGTGAGCTAAAAAACTTGCTATTCTAGCAATCTTTAAATTTCACCATTACTGGTATTTTTTTCATCCATAATTCTGAGGAAGTTAATTCACTCACGAGTTACAAGATGTTCTTGGTCTGACGCTGAAAATGAGCAAGCTATAGCTACAGTTGCAAAAATTTTGCTAAATGTTTGTATTTTAGTAGTTTAACTCACTAAAACAGTGCTGATTATCTAGATTCTGAGTCCTGAGTAAAGAAGAGGACAAAATAATGACGGATATGCAAACTTTCCACCACAAAAGTCCTAATCTACTTCCTCTAAATAAATGTGTGGAATTTTACTGAGCCTCAAATACTTGTTACTGTTGATTTATTTTCCAGTTTATCCAATCTTGAGGCTTAAGAAAAGTTTCATACAATTCAGCTTCAGGAGTATTTGGTTCTGGTTTGTAACCATATTCCCAACGCACTAAAGGTGGTAGGGACATGAGGATTGATTCTGTACGGCCATTTGTTTGCAGTCCAAAAATTGTACCCCGGTCATAAACCAAGTTAAATTCTACATACCTGCCCCTACGGTATAGTTGAAAATTACGTTCGTGATCGCCATATTCTATCCCATGTCGCCGTTTGACAATGGGAACATAAGCTGGTAGTAAAGCTCTGCCACAATCTTGCACCAAAGCAAACAACTCTTCCCAAGTGCGTGGTGCGATTGTTCCTACCTGGTTACTATAATCAGCCGCTTCCCCATTGGGATCTGGACCCCTATATATACTGCCTTGACCATCTTGATAATCCAAAAATAGACCACCAATACCTCTAGTTTCATCCCGGTGCTTGAGATAAAAATATTCATCACACCACCGTTTGAACACGGGATAATACTCCGAGTGATGTTGATCGCAAGCTTGTTTCAGAGTTTGATGGAAATGGGCTGCATCCTCAGCAAAGGGGTAATAAGGTGTCAAATCAGCACCACCACCGAACCACCAAACTGGACCTGCTTCAAAATAGCGGTAATTCAAGTGAACCGTAGGCACATAAGGATTACGAGGGTGTAACACCAGAGAAGTACCTGTTGCATAAAAACCGTGTCCCTTTGCTTCTGGGCGTTGCGCTAAAATGGACGGGGGTAGATTAGAACCCCACACCTCAGAAAAATTTACACCCGCTTGTTCAAAAATTGCGCCATCACGCAGTATACGCGATCGCCCCCCACCCCCTTCTGGACGCTGCCAACTATCTTCTTGAAACTTACCAACACCATCCAGTGCTTTCAAAGCCTGAGTAATTTCATCTTGCAGTTGCTGCATAAACTGACTGACTCTAGCTTGAGCGTCAGGAGCCGGAAGAAAATTGGATGATTCTACTGCTAAAGTGGGGGTTTGCGAGTTGCTCAACATAGATTTCCGAACCTAAAATTACAATTTCCAGAAAGCTACAAATTTTCATTTTAAAAATTTGTTGACAATCAGAACCCAAAATCTGGATCGATTTCCCGAAATCGATTTCCCGAAACTGATTTTTCTTAGCGGTCAAAACCGATTGATTATCTTGACTAGAGTTTATTGTCCCTCAAATGCGTATAGGCTTGTATATTCATTAAGTTTCTTTGCAATTATTGTGGAAACAATTCTGTTATGAATACCAGAACCTAGAGAATTAGTCTACAAAGCAGCCGATTTTCTGTATGGTATCTGTGGTGAGTAAAGAAGTCTATTACAATTTTCCCAGATGCCAGAGTAACCAGACAGATTGTAGCCAGGAGGATTAGGACAGTGCAAGGTTGGTTTTCCAAATTCATCAACCACAAACGTCGTCGGTTTTGCGCCTCTCTAGTGCGGACGTATCGAGAAATCAGTTCTGCCTCTGTAGATGAACTGTGGCAAAAAGTAGTGGATTTAAGAGATGTTTCCTGGCATCCACTACTTAAAAGTACCAATGTACCATTAGGATTAGTACCCAAACCCGGATTGATTTTCCAAGCAGTAACACGCTTTTGGCCAATTCCCATCCAGATTTTTGTGGAAAAGGTAAATCCCAAAGAAATGCTGAGTATCCGTGTACTAGCAATTCCAGGCATTGAAGAGCGGGTCATTTACCAGGTGGAGTCAACGGTGTGTGGTAGTTATTTATCTTATTCTGTAACTTTACGTGGTTGGTTATCACCCCTAATTTGGTCATTATCTCGTCCCTATGCAGATCGGGTAGCACGTTCCCTCATTGAAGCCGTAGAAAAGTCAGCATTGCCCACAGTATCAGGAAAGAAAAAATCTTTGGATAATAGTTGTTTTGATTTTTAGTCTGAGGGAAAATTGAATAACCCAATACCCAATGACCAATAACTAATAACTAATGTCCTAAGAAAGTTAAGATGCAAGTAGGTGAAAATGAAAATTTTTTAAGGTTTATTAAGGCGGCAACGGTATACACGCTATGTATCAAGTCCTAGATTCCCAGTCAGTTCTAGAAGTATTGCGACCAGTCGAAGATCCAGAGCTTCGCAAAAGTCTGGTAGAACTGAACATGATTCGCAATGTAAAAATTGACGGTGGCAAGGTCAGCTTTACTTTGGTGTTGACGACTCCTGCCTGTCCTTTACGGGAATTTATTGTTGAAGATTGTAAAAAAGCTGTTAACAAACTGCCAGGTGTGACAGATATCAGTGTAGACGTAACAGCACAAACACCCCAGCAAAAAAGCTTACCTGACCGCACAGGCGTTGATGGTGTAAAAAATATTATTGCTGTTTCCAGCGGCAAAGGTGGCGTTGGTAAAAGTACAGTAGCGGTAAATGTCGCTGTAGCTCTAGCACAAACAGGAGCAAAAGTAGGTTTGCTAGATGCTGATATTTACGGGCCTAATGACCCTACAATGCTGGGTTTAGCTGATGCTCAAATTACTGTTCGCTGCACAGATACAGGGGACATTCTCGAACCAGCATTTAATCATGGCGTTAAATTAGTCTCAATGGGCTTTTTGATTGACCGAGATCAGCCAGTTATTTGGCGCGGTCCCATGCTGAATGGCGTAATTCGTCAGTTTTTGTATCAGGTGCAATGGGGAGAAATTGATTATTTAATTGTCGATATGCCACCAGGAACTGGAGATGCTCAGTTAACTTTAACCCAGGCTGTGCCAATGGCAGGGGCGGTGATTGTCACCACACCCCAAACTGTAGCCCTGTTGGATTCGCGCAAAGGTTTGCGGATGTTCCAGCAGCTAAATGTTCCAGTATTGGGAATTGTGGAAAATATGAGCTATTTTATTCCTCCAGATCAACCAGATAACCAATATGACATTTTTGGTTCCGGTGGAGGTTCAAAAACTGCCGCAGAATTAGGGGTATCACTATTAGGATGTGTACCTCTAGAAATTTCCACCAGAATGGGAGGTGATAGTGGTGTGCCAATAGTGGTTGGAGATCCAGATTCAGCTTCTGCCAAAGCCCTCACAGCGATCGCTCTCGCTATTGCGGGTAAAGTATCAGTCGCTGCACTAACATAAGGATTGGGCATTGGGCATGGGGAAGATAGGGAAGTAATTTTCCTATCTTCCCCATCCTCCCCATCCTCCCCATTTAATGCTCAAGTTCCTCTTCCCACAATGTTCTTAAAATCTTCACTCCCCAAAATCCGCTGGCAATATTGGGTTAAGCCGTGGCAGCAGGTAGATTGGATTTTATTTTGTCTGCCTGTTGCAGTCAGTATGTTTGGCGGTCTAATGATTCTGAGTACAGAACTCAAGCAACCAGTAACTGACTGGTGGTGGCACTGGCTGGTAGCTATCATCGGCTCAATTATAGCCCTGTTATTAGCTCGTTATCACTACGAAAACCTCATGAGGTTTCACTGGATAACTTACGCCCTCACTAACTTCAGTTTGATGATTGTGATGATCGCTGGTACCAGTGCTAAAGGCGCACAGCGATGGATTAGTATTTTTGGCTTTAACGTCCAACCCTCGGAATTTGCCAAAATAGCTATGATCATCACCTTGGCAGCTTTGTTACATAGGCGAACTGCTTCTACCTTAGAGAGCGTGTTCCGGGTCTTAGCTATTACTGCTATACCTTGGGGATTAATATTTTTACAACCAGATTTGGCAACATCGCTGGTATTTGGGGCGATACTCTTAGGAATGCTTTACTGGGCAAATGCTAATCCTGGCTGGTTGATTCTGTTGATTTCCCCTGTGATGTCAGCCATTTTGTTTAGTATTCCTTGGCCTTTGTCAGAGCCAATAAAGTTGCTTAAAGAACTATCTTTTAGTCCCTTGGGTTTAGCTTGGGCTAGTGCGATGGGGATTGTGGGGTGGCAAACTCTACCTTGGAGGCG
This sequence comes from Azolla filiculoides, assembly GCA_910574055.2. Taxonomy (NCBI): domain Eukaryota; kingdom Viridiplantae; phylum Streptophyta; class Polypodiopsida; order Salviniales; family Salviniaceae; genus Azolla; species Azolla filiculoides. The sequence goes on from CAJTBH020000264.1 coordinate 13,430, forward strand.
ATTTTATATTGGTGCGCTCGCCTCTTCGGCGCTGAATATGCTAGGTGGTGAATTAGGGGTTTTCGCCTGGAATCATGTATTAAAAGAATATCAAAAAGATAGGTTGAGTGTATTTATTAATCCTGAACATGATCCTCTCGGTGCTGGTTATCACCTGATTCAATCTCGCATTGCAATTGGTGCTGGTGGAATTTGGGGATGGGGTTTATTTAAAGGTCCGATGACTCAATTAAATTTTGTACCTGAGCAGCATACAGATTTTATTTTCTCTGCTGTTGGTGAAGAATTCGGTTTTGTCGGTTGTTTAATAGTTTTATTTTGTTTCTGTTTGATTTGCTTCCGTCTACTGCACGTAGCTCAAACTGCCAAAGATAATTTTGGTTCGCTCCTGGCTATTGGTGTTCTATCCATGATTGTGTTTCAACTGATTGTCAACGTGGGAATGACCGTTGGTTTAGCACCTGTAGCAGGTATACCATTACCTTGGATGAGTTATGGTCGTTCAGCTATGCTGACCAACTTTATCGCTCTGGGAATAGTAGAATCTGTAGCCAATTTTCGGCAACGCCAGAAATATTATTAAGGGGTGTAAGGGTGTAGGAGAAAATCCAATCCCCCCATGCCCAATGCCCACTAACAAACATTAAGCTATTAACAGGAACTAAACGAGGGTAAACACATGATTCTGCCTGGAGCAACTGTTCGGGTCAAAAATCCCGCAGACACATATTATCGGTATGAAGGACTTGTTCAACGGGTAAGTGATGGCAAGGTAGCTGTACTATTTGAAGGTGGTAATTGGGATAAGATTATTACTTTCCGCTTGCCAGAATTAGAAGTCGTAGAAACCACAGCCAAGAAAAAAGGCAAATAATAATTTAGTCAGTGGTCAGTTATCATTAGTCAGTAGTTGATATAAAACAACCGATAACTGATAACTGATAACTGATCACTGTTAACTGATTGCTATGCGTCTACCTTTACCACAGTTTTCTACAGGCTATCGCCATCCTCACCACATTGGGGAGGTGATTGAAACCACAACTACGGAATTTTTGGCACAGTGTTTAGAACCAGATGATTTGAGTTTTCCACCCATGCCACCTTTTGGTAGTTGGGTTTGTGCTGTGGATGAAGAATCTGGTAATCAAGTTTATGCTGTAGTATATTATGCTACAACTATGCCTATAGATTCTGTACACCGGGCTAGGGCCTTGGGGTTGTCTTTGCAAACTTTGCGAGAAGAACAACCTCAAATCTTTGCTATGCTCAGAACTGAATTTCGGGCAGCAATTGTGGGATTTGAGCAGCAATCACAAAATCTAAGTTATAACCAAGAGGTGTATCAGTATCTCCCGGCCCGTCCACCCCAGATACATCAGGCTGTTTATCATTGTGAACCAGAAGCAATTATCAAGTTCACTGAAAAACTAGATTTTTTGCGGACTCTGCTTTTGATTAACGGTGCGCCAGTAGAATCTTTGGCCGCATCTGCAATTCGTGAAGTTTACCAGTTACGCAACGCTGACCGAGAATGGCTGATCAAAGCTGGAAGAAATCTCAGTGTGTTGCTAAAAGATGATTATGACCGTCTACGGTTTATTTTGAGTCAAATCCATCCTTAGTTGTCAATGATAAGGGTGTAGGGTGTAGGGTGTAAGTTTCTAATATATATGCCTCATTTCGAACCGATTTTCAAGATTCCGTTTAGGGTATAGGTAATAGCAATAGGTAGTAAATAATAACTAATACAGCAGATTGCAGATCAACGAGGTACAGAATCTAAATTGAAACCTAGACAGCAAGAGAGTTTTACTCCTGACTCCTGACTCCTGACTCCTGCTATAACTGATAACTGATAACTGATAACTGTTTTACATGATGCAACTTGAGTCACAAGTTCTCAATTTAGATCCAACCTCCCAAGTTCTTGGCCAGGAACCCATTATTCTCTTTGGTATTTTACTATTAGTGATCTTAGTTGTACCTATCCTGTTTGAGAGGCTAAGATTACCAGCTTTAGTGGGTTTGGTTTGTTCTGGAATTGTGCTTGGTCCATCTGGTTGGCACTTATTCAAGCCGGAATCATTAATGATGAGATTGCTATCAGATCTTGGGTTATTTTACTTGATGTTTATAGCCGGATTGGAATTTAAGTTCCAATTTTTTCGTCAACAAAAAGGCTGTTCTTTAGTTTTTGGTAGCTTGACTTTTACTCTACCCTTGATATTGGGAACATTAGGAGGAAGGTTTTTCGGCTTGGGTTGGTATGGTTCTATCTTAATTGGCTGTTTGTTGGCCTCCCATTCTCTTTTGGCATATCCGATTATCAGCCGTTTGGGAGTACTTAATAACAAGGCGATCGCTATGACGATGGGAGCCACAGTTTTTTCTGATATCGGCTCACTATTAATATTATCTGTATGTCTCTCTATTGTTGATCATGGGGCATTTAACCTGAATCAAATTATCAGGATATTCGGCTCAGTAATTATCTATTTTATGCTGGTTTTGGTAGGTTTTAATTGGGCAGTTAAGGAATTTTTACGCCGTTCTGGAGATGATGAGGGAAACAAGTTTTTATGTGTGTTCTTGTCTGTGTTTATGTCCGTTGTCATTGCTCAATTGATGGGATTAGACACAATTGTTGGTTTCTTTGTAGCAGGTTTGGCGGTAAATGAGGCTGTAGGTGAAGGAGCAGTTAAAGAAAAATTGATATTTATAGGTAGTGTATTATTTATTCCCATTTTCTTTATGTATTTAGGCTTAAAAATTGATTTACCTGTCTTGTTTAAGGGCTATAACACAATCAAGTTATTATTAATCATTTTTGTGGTTTTAATTGCCAGCAAATTTATGGCTTCTGTGTTGGCAAAACTGTTGTATCGCTATAAATGGCAAGAAATTCTAACAATTTGGTCACTATCTATTCCCCTGGTAGAGACGACATTAGCGGTAGTATTAGCTGGATATCAGTCTAGGTTACTGTCCCCAGAAGTATTAAATAGTGTGATTGTTTTAGTGCTGATAACAGCAACTTTGGGACCTTGGCTGACAAGGTTGGTGGCTGGGGATGGTGTTGGTTTGACTGGTTCAATAGCACCGGAAACATCACCAATTAAATCGCCTTACCAGGAATCAGAGTCAGGAAATCCTAACTTAACGATAGTTGTACCTGTATATAATCCCCAGACTCAAAAACATTTAATTGAGATGGCGGCATTATTAGCTAATCAGTCCCAAGGAAAAATCTTACCATTAGCGATCGCTCATGCTACTTCACAAATGGATACACCCCAGTTAGAAGTTGCCTGGCAACGCAGTGAAAAGTTATTGGCTAAAGCCATAGCACAAAGTCAATTATTAGGAGCAAAGGCTGAACCATTACTTAGAATTGATGATGCTTTTGCTCCAGGAATCTGTAGGGCTGCTCGTGAACAAAAGGCGAATTTGATTATCATGGGTTGGGGTAAACGTACTGGTTTGAGAGCGCGTTTATTAGGCAATGTGATTGATAATGTGCTTTGGGCTTCCCATTGTCCAGTGGCGGTAGCGCGTTTGGTAGAATCACCGAAAAGAATTCAGCGCATTCTTGTGCCAATAGAAAACATAGTCACCCCAACACTAACGGCAGTACAATTTGCTCAGACTTTGGCAGATGCCAATCAAGCCCAAGTGACTGTATTGAATGTTTGTGTGAATGAAGCTAACCGCAGACAACGGCGCACCGGCGCGATTCAAGTTGCTGCTAGGCGATCGCAACTCTCTCAATTAGTCTCTAAATTAACTCTGGCAAATCCACCAGAAGTTCAAGTCATTACTCATGAAGATGTTGCTCAAGCAATTTTGCAAGCAGCAAGATTATATGATTTAGTGGTATTACCTTTAACGCGTAATCGTACTACTCCTGGCGGATTGGCCATGAGCGATATCACCAACGAATTAGCTAGGCAACTCACTTGCTCCATTATCATTTTCGGAGAACCACAACAAAATCAGAAACTAGTTTTTTCCAAAAGAATCCCTAATCAGACTATCACCGTGTAAAAATACAGGTAACATTCAGCTAATGCCTAACGGCAGGCTAAGGGTTAACGTTCACCTAGTATGTCGTAAACATAGTTCCTCTAAAAGAGGGACAGCCATCAGCAGTCAGCTTTTTCAGCCTAACGCCAAAAATACTTATTTGATAATTAACTAATTTCTCAAACATTCTGACTCCTGTACGGGTGTTGGCGTAGCGTGCTGGAAGTATCAGTACTCGGGTGAGCAATTATCAGTTTTTGCCAAAAGCTATTGTCTGAATGCTTCGCTCCTAGGACTCCTGAATTCTTATAAATACAGTTTCTAAAAAATTGATCTTTTTTTAAAGATTTGATGAACTGTAACTGAAAATTTACCAATTATTTAGAAGATATTTATTAAGTTTACCGGGTATTTGTAGGAAAATCACTTAACCCATAAATATAGCAGTCCCCAGAAAAGTTGGGACATATACTGATGATGAAACACATTGTTTAGTGATTTTCGTTCATAATCTATTTTTGTAGCAAACTGGTTAATCTGACAGTAAAGGACTATACCCGTTGGCTATATCTGTAAAATAACTCGGAAACTATGAGAATTTTGGTAACTGGCGGTGCTGGGTTCATTGGTTCCCATCTAATCGACCGACTAATGGCTGATGGTCATGAAGTTATATGCTTGGATAACTTCTATACAGGTCATAAACGTAATATCCTCAAATGGTTTGATCATCCTTACTTTGAGATGATACGTCATGATATCACTGAGCCAATTCGCTTAGAAGTGGATCAAATCTATCATTTGGCTTGCCCTGCGTCTCCGGTACATTATCAGTACAACCCCATTAAAACCGTTAAAACTAACGTGATGGGAACACTGAATATGTTGGGATTAGCCAAACGACTGAAAGCTCGGTTTTTGTTAGCTTCCACCAGTGAAGTCTATGGTGATCCAGAAGTCCATCCCCAAACAGAAGATTATCGTGGTAGTGTCAATCCCATTGGTATCCGTTCTTGCTATGACGAAGGCAAAAGAATAGCGGAAACTTTAGCCTTTGACTACTACCGAGAAAATAAAGTCGATATTCGGGTGGCGAGAATTTTTAATACCTATGGACCAAGAATGTTAGAAAACGATGGTCGGGTAGTCAGTAACTTTATAGTTCAAGCTTTACGGGGTAATCCTTTAACTGTGTATGGTGAAGGTCAACAAACTCGTAGTTTTTGTTATGTCTCTGACCTAGTTAGCGGCCTGATCAAGTTAATGAATGGTGACTACATTGGCCCTGTCAATTTGGGTAATCCGGATGAATACACCATTTTAGAACTGGCACAGGCAGTACAAAACATGGTGAACCCAGATGCAGAAATTAAGTTTGAACTGCTACCTTCTGATGATCCCCGTCGTCGTCGTCCTGATATTACCAGGGCAAAAACCTGGTTAAATTGGCAACCTACCATTCCGCTGCTAGAGGGGTTAAAACTGACAATAGAAGATTTCCGTCAACGTATCGACAGTAACAATTAGTTAGTTAGTGGTCATCAGTCATTTGTGAATTAGTGACTCATGACCAATGACCAATGACAAAAAACGAGGAGTTTAATAAAATGCGTGTTTGCGTAATTGGGACTGGTTATGTAGGTTTGGTTACAGGCGCTTGTTTAGCTTATATCGGTCATGATGTTATTTGCATAGATAACAACGAAGAAAAAGTAAAATTAATGAAGTCTGGCCAGTCGCCAATTTTCGAGCCGGGACTCTCCGAAATTATGCAGTCTGCCATTAATAGTCGAAATATTCAATTCTCCTCAGATTTACCTGCGGGAGTGGCGCACGGAGAAATTCTGTTTATTGCTGTCGGAACTCCTCCTTTGCCTAATGGTGAAAGTGATACCCGGTATGTAGAAGCTGTAGCTCGTGGTATTGGGGCAAATCTCAATGGTGGTTATAAGGTAATTGTCAATAAATCTACTGTACCTATCGGTTCTGGTGACTGGGTGCGAATGATTGTTTTAGATGGTATTGCTGAACGCCAAAAAACATTGATACCAATTAGTGGATCATCCTGTGAAGAAAAACTACCTGAGATTTCTGCTCAGTTTGATGTTGTTAGCAATCCAGAGTTTTTACGGGAAGGTTCGGCTGTTTACGATACTTTTAATCCTGATCGGATTGTCTTGGGAGGTAATAGTCTGCAAGCGATTGGGATGATGAAGGATCTCTATGCGCCCATTGTGGAACGCAAGTTTGCGGCTGATCAGTCTTTACCTCCTGTACCAGTTTTGGTGACTGACTTGAGTTCAGCGGAGATGATCAAATACGCTGCTAATGCTTTTTTGGCGACTAAAATTAGTTTTATTAATGAAGTTGCAAATATTTGTGATCGCGTCGGTGCTGATGTCACTCAAGTAGCAAAAGGTATTGGTCTAGATTCCCGGATTGGTAACAAATTCTTACAAGCTGGTATTGGTTGGGGTGGTTCTTGTTTCCCCAAAGATGTTTCTGCACTGATTCATACTGCTGATGATTATGGCTATGAAGCCCAACTCATGAAAGCTGCTGTGAGTGTGAATGAACGTCAACGTTTAATTGCTCTGGAAAAACTCCAACAAGCTCTGAAAATCCTCAAAGGTAAAACTGTGGGATTACTGGGTTTGACTTTCAAACCCGATACAGATGATTTGCGCGATGCACCAGCACTGAACTTGATTGAGCAACTGAACCGACTCGGTGCGAAAGTCAAAGCTTACGACCCGATTATTTCTCAAACAGGTATGCGTCATGGTCTTTCGGGAGTGTTAGTAGAAACTGATGCTGAAAGATTAGCTGATAGCTGTGATGCATTAGTACTTGTGACCGAATGGCAACAATTCAGCACTTTAGATTATGGGAAAATGGCAAGGTTGATGAACCACGCTGTCATGATTGACGGTCGTAACTTCTTAGACCCTGAAGCGATGGTAAGGGACGGGTTCCAATATGTAGGTGTGGGAAGGTGAACAACTCGTTTTATAGCAGCTGATAGGGGACAGATGAAAAAGGTGTGGGGAACCCCATAATTAAAATGTTTTATCATCTGTTGATGTCATAACCACTTTGGCAGTTACTATAACTTGAAGAAAGGATGGATTCCCGACTTTTTAAAGAAGCCGGGAATCGTGTTGTTTATGAGTGATCTAAGATAAATATATCTGGTGAGTATATTTCTCCTGTCGTGACGGATTGAGAAGTCGAACAACAGTGAGAAGTTGGTCTGCAATCTGGTGTTAGTTGATAACTAAATGCTTACAACTTAGATACCTTCTGTAGCGCCACCGACTGTTTTCCAAGCGTTAAGACCACCTTGGATTTCCGATACATGACTAAAGCCAGCATCTCGTAACTTTCGAGCTGCATGGGCTGTATGTGTATCATGTTCGCCATAAACATAGATATGCCGTTCTTTATGTAGAGCAGATTTAGCACGGTCAGCTAAGTCATCCAAGGGGATGGAGATTGCCCCACTGATGTGGCCGTGATTATAGGTATGGCGATCGCGTACATCAATAATTGTAAAAGCGGGTTGCCCCCATTCCAGACGCGATTTCAAATCATGAACATCAGCAACTAAATTACTCATAAGCTTTTTTTGCTTATAACCTCACCAGCAATTTATCAAATAAATTGCTTTAATTCGGCTTTCTTTACAATTAATCAAAAATCATGTTGTGATATGAATCACAAAGAGTCAAAAGTTAGAACTCAGAAGTCAAAATGATGTAGGCTAATGTCAAGTTTTAACTTTTAATTATTAATTTTTAATTCCATTATGGTGGCATCTACTATTAAAGCTTTACCGACAGAAGTTGTATATCTCATTACGGCTGGAGAGGTAATTGATTCTTTAGCTTCTGTGGTGCGGGAATTGGTGGAAAATTCTCTTGATGCTGGTGCAACGCGAATTGTGGTTTATATAAATCCCCAACAGTGGGGAGTGCGTGTAGCAGATAATGGTTGGGGAATGAACTTTGATGATCTGCAACAAGCTGCAACAGCACACAGCACCAGTAAAATTCACTCTCCTGCTGATTTGTGGAACATTACTAGTTTAGGCTTTCGCGGTGAAGCATTACATAGTTTAACAACTTTGGCCGATTTAGAAATTCTTAGTCGTCCTGTGGGGGGAACTGAAGGATGGCAGTTTGTTTATGGTGATGGTGGAAAAGTTGTAAATAGGAAAGTAACTGCGATCGCTCCCGGTACAGTAGTTACAGTTAATAATTTATTTGCTAATTGTCTGCCACGTCGTCAAGGTTTACCCACACCGACACAGCAAATCAAAGCTGTACAAAATGTAGTTCAACAGATTGCTTTGTGTCATCCCCAGGTTACTTACCAGGTTTGGCAGAATTACCGAGAATGGTTCACTATTTATTCTGGATTGAGTGTGGAAAAAATTATTCCACAAATTTTGCCCCAAGTGCGACAAAGTGATTTAAAAGAGGTACAATTAAAAGTACCCAATTCCCAATCCCCAGTTCCCAGTAGAGACGTTGCTTGCAGCGTCTCTACTCCCCTATCTACATTAGTGATAGGTTTACCGGATAGGTGCCATCGTAACCGTCCTGACTGGGTGAAAGTAGCGATTAATGGCAGAATTATCAAATCGCCGGAATTAGAACAAACAATTTTCTCAGCATTTCATAGAACATTACCACGCGATCGCTATCCCGTGTGTTTTTTGCATCTTACAGTTTCTCCCGACCAAATCAACTGGAATCGTCACCCCGCCAAAACCGAAATATATCTTAATGGCTTGAGTTATTGGCAAGAACAAATAACTCAAGCCATTAACCAAGCCTTACTTATTTCTGAAGCCAATATCAAAGAATCAGTCTACACAACCAGAGTTAGTAAATTACTGCAAGTAGCAGAAGCAAAAGGCAGTTATAACTTTAATTATAAAAGTACAGATAGCAACACTAAAAATTTATTACAAGCTGTCGCCCAAGTTAGTAATACTTATATTGTAGCTGAACATTCAGGGGGAATGTGGTTAGTAGAACAACACATAGCCCATGAGCGAGTTTTGTATGAGCAATTATGTGATAATTGGCAAATTGTACCGATTGAAAGTCCAATCATTCTTTATCAATTATCTTCAGCCCAAGTCACTCAATTGCAAAGTCTAGGTTTAGATATTGAACCATTTGGAGAAAAACTTTGGGCAGTACGCAATATTCCCGCAATGTTGCAACACCGAGAAGATAGCTGCGAAGCACTTTTAGAATTAAGTTGGGGAGGAGACTTACAAACAGCCCAGGTTGCTGTTGCTTGTCGAACTGCTATTCGTAATGGTACACCAATGAACTTACCAGAAATGCAGCAATTATTAAATGATTGGCAACGCACACGCAACCCCCGCACCTGTCCACATGGTAGACCGATTTATTTATCCTTAGAAGAATCAGCTTTATCTCGTTTTTTCCGTCGCCATTGGGTGATTGGGAAAAGTCATGGAATTTAAATAATTAAAAATTAAAAATTAAGGGAAAAAGTTCTTTCCCCTTTTCCCCTTAAGCGATAACTATTGAGGTCTAATGTTGTTCTTTTCAGTGATGTTTACAACTACCATCACCATGATGATGGTGTTCGTGATTTTTTCCATGAGCGCAGCCTTGAAGGTCTAGCTGCATTAGGTTTTCACTCATTTCTTTAAAAGAGTCATCAACAGCTTTTAAGCCTATCCATGCGTCAATTTTCTCGACATCAAAGCCTATTTCCCGTCTTTCTCCTACTTCTAGCAAAGGACGACGAATTAATAGGGGATCCCTGAGCATCATGACTAAAGCCGTATCAGCGTCCATGTTCTCAGGGTTCACCTCTCCAGATTTTATCCGAGGTGCGGCTTTGTTGAACCATTCGAGGACGGGGCGATCACCAAAAAATGACCGCAATCTTTCTACAGTCCAAGGTTCTGTTAATAAGCTATATGCAATAACTTCATGGCCGGCCGCTGTGAGTAATACTTTTTGTCTGGTATTGTTTTTACAGCCTGGTTTTTCATAGAAAATTACTCTGGCCATTGCTATTTCTCCTATAGAGTTATAGTTCAATTTCTGGATAGGAAATAATTAACCGTAGATAAACACAGATAAACGCAGATGAAAGATTATGGGTTTGATTAATAGGTAAATATGCTGGATATTTTTACCTATTAATTCCTATGTATTGATCACAATAATCAGTTATTTCTGTTTTTGCTACTACATTTAAAATTTCTTGGCAATATTGTTAATTACATCAAATTCAAATCTTTCTTTCGGGTCAGTTTCTCCATAAATATTAAATGTAACTGTTGGTTCTTCCCCAACAGCTTGAACATGATGTATTGTTTCAGGGGCAAAACTGATTAAGTCTCCGGGATTTAAATCAATTTCTCCTACTTTTTCAAGTTTCTCTGGAAGTTCTAGTGTGGAATTACGTTGCCAGAGTGTGTTCTTTTCCTGACCTTTTAATATGGCAACTATTCCCCATGTTCCATGATTATGAATAGTAGAAGTCGTCCCTGGTGCAAATGAGACTGTTTGCACTGTTAAGGGAAATCCTAATTCATCATATAACAATAACACCGAGATTCCTGATCTTGGATCAGGTTGTAAAAATTGACTTTGCACCCAATAGGAATTAATAATTAATCGTCTAACTAACATTCTCAGTTCAGGAAGATGAGTTGATTGATCCTCAACATCTTTGAGAACATCTTCTACTTCTGTGAGAAACCGATATAGACGATAATTATCACGTAATAAATCCCATTCTCTTGCTGATTTACAGACTTGATGCTGTCCATTTTCAGCAACAAACCAATCCTTACCTTGCATACTTTTTAAAGTACCGACTGTGAATAAACAGGTAAGAAAAGCATAGGAGGAGATTTTCGAGGCATTTTAGTTATAGGAGTCATAGGAGATTCAGGAGCAGGAGGTAAGAGAATATTATTAGTAGAAAGTGAGAAGGATTGATAAGAAGTTGGGTTGATAGAAAACCAATTGTTCATGGTTAGTAATTAGTCAGTTGTTTTTCCTGTATACCCAATCCACATTTAATCATCTTCTTCTGGTGGACGGGTCAAAATATCTAGAAGAATACCTGCACCAAAATTATTTTTATCATCAATACCTTTGATTCTGGCACTGATTTCTTTAGCTTGTTCTATTTTCCCTAATTTAGCTAATACCAAACCAGAAGCAGCATAAGCATTTAAGAAAAATCTGATTTGTGGTTCTTGGTGACGTTGAACTAAAATAGGTAGAAGTGCTTGCCAATTATCTGGTAGATTTTCCTCTTTTTTAATTTTAGCGGTTATTTTTTCTGCTGTTGTCAGTGCTAGAACATAATTATTTTTGTAGTAAAAATATCTATAAGCAGCAACTAAAACACCTGTGTTTTCTTCTGTTTTAGCTAAAGCCTGTTGTATATAACTGTCAGAAGCTTCTGTATTATCCCAAGTTTGTGTGGCTAATATCAATAGTTCTTTGACATCATTGGATACGTCAAACCATGACAATCTGTTTGTATCAATTTGCATAATAGGTAATCAATCCCATTTTCTCTGGAATATTTAGGATTCTTCCTATCTATTATTGAATAATTTAAATCGTAGTCATGTCAATGAATTTAATTATTTCTTATGGTAGTTCCTTTTAAAAGGAGAGATACTCAGTGTAATTTTAACGGAGGAGCAACTATAATTTTGAGTTGTGTTAATCTAAATATAGACCAGAGGAGAGCCAAAAATTATGATGAATGGATTAATAAATATATTAATAGCCCTTTTATTTAAAAAAGCTTTTAATTCTGTTTCTTAATTCACTGAAATAATTTTCATGATCTTCTAGTATCCACTCTGTAATCTCATAGGAGTGTTGAGGTTTTAAAAATTATATTTGATACTCTTGAAACAAATCTTCTAAGATATGGGAAGCATGATTTTTTTGATAAATCCATTCCTCATCATGATATTTTTCTGGTTTAACCTCATTCGATAAATAATTCCTGTTTGTGAAATCTTCCTCCAGCCATTGGTTTATATGCTTTTGTTCTAATTTATCTTCTTCTGCAAGAATCCTTGCATTTTGTAATTCTTTATTAATTACATATGTTATTGCGTTGGGATACAATATATAATTCTCGTACATAGTTAGTTTTACCCAAGTAATTAAATTCTTACTTATTTTTTCTAAATTTTAACATTGTTTATCTGTTTTACCTTCCTATCAAATACGAAACCAATTGTTGGTGGAACTAAACTGTCTTGATTACTAACTTTTTGATAAAGCCAAAAGAAAGTCTCAGCTAATTTAGAATTGTTCCTATCTAATAATGCACCTGTGGAATGAACACGCAAAATTCTAGTTGCTCTGAGCTTTTCTTTTGCAATTTTTTTCAAAATTAAAGGAAAACATTCTTCTTCAGTTGCACCTTCTACCCAAAGAATACGATTAGCACCAAAAATATCTGATAATTGAACTCCAATTTCATTTATAAGGCTATACATATCATGTGCCTTTTTTGAGTCACTTACAGATATAAATGTTTTATATTCTGCTTCATCATATTTAATTTGTACGATAGTAGAAGGTTCAGCAGCACCAATAATTGCTGGTGAGTGAGTTGTAACAAAATATTGATTGATGCTGAGGAAACACCTTGATAATTTCTATTAAATCTTATGTCGCTCCTGGATGTAAAAACGACTGAGGTTCATCAATAATAATCGCTCTAGAATCTTGTGAAGTAACAACAATATATAAAATGGCTATAACTTGGCTAATTCCAGTTCCACATAATTCTAAACAAAGGACAAGCTCTACAGATTTTACAGAAAAAACAACGAGAATATGAAGAATGGGTAGAGGATGTTAGAGTTAAGCTTAATAAAGCAGGAGCAGAATTAGAAAGAGGAGAAGGAGTTCCTTTAGAAACAGTTGTGGAACAGATACAGGCAAAGTTTCGTCATGCTCGTGAGATTGTTTACTCAAAATCAACACCGCGATAAATTTCTGATGTTGGTAATTTAACTCCAATTAACTCCAAGAAAATATATTCTTCTAAATTATTAAAATCACTTAATAACCAAGCTTGCGATTGCTTACTATATTTTTCTATAAAAATTTCATCTTGTTCAAGTAATAAGTATTCACAACAACTGCTAATTGAACGATACATAATAAACTTGCTTATGCCGTAATAATATGCTTTTGAAGGAGATAATACTTCCACAATTTAAATATAATTTAACACTTCATCGGTGCGATTTTTATTTAGTTGCGGTTCACCTTTAAAAACCATTATATCTGGATATAATCCACGTTTATATTCAGGAATCCATAGCCGCAAATCGCTATTAATTGCCTCAAAGTTGCTATTACCCAGGAGAAATTTTAGAAATGAAAAAATATTACCACCTATACTGGTATAGTTGAGTGAGCATCCAGTCATTAGTACGATTTCTCCATCATGATATTCATTGCGCCCTTCAGCTTTTTCTTCAATGGCGCGATATTCATCTAAACTATAACAACGCTCAACAGTGCTAATCATCATGCTGTAACAGACTACATTGAAGTCATCATGATTATAGCAAAATTGCGGCTATTGCTGATGTGAATTACTAAAATTCTCAGTGAATTACATTTAATTTTATTTCCTGATCCAGACGCAAAAGCGCAGAGAGAAATTACTTTAATAAGGTTTTTTACCAGAAGCAAGGGTGAGTAATTCGTCATTGGGAATTACTCATTACCCATTTTAAAATGCGTTGAGAATGTAAACCAAAGTGAATAGAACAATCCAGATTATATCAACGAAGTGCCAGTAAATTTCTGCCATTTCGATGCCTGTATGTTTGGTAGCAGAATAATGACCATGACGCAAAGAACGCCATAACACACCCAAAATTAACAACAGTCCGATAAAGACGTGCAACCCGTGGAAACCCGTCATCAAATAAAAGCAATTAGCGAAAACATTGGTGGTTAGACTATAACCCAAGTTCATATATTCATAAACCTGACCGGCTAGGAATACAGCACCCATAACTGCGGTGATAAAATACCAAAACCGCATCCAACTAACGCTATTTTTTTTAATTGCCATATCACCGAAGTGAATGACAAAACTGCTAGAAACAAGAATGATAGTGTTAATTGTGGGTACAAATAATTCTACTTCTGTTCCTTCTGGTGGCCAAACTGCCGTAGTACCTTTAAAAAACAAATAGGTGGCGAAAAATCCACCAAACATCAAAGATTCAGAAACCAAAAAAGTTAACAGTCCCCAAACTCTTAAATCTGGATGTGCTTCCTGTCCACCTTCGTGATGTTCACTAGTTGTAATTGCAGTCATTTCATTTACCTACCTACTAATAAATGTAGGTTGGGTTGAAGTAAGGAAACCCAACGTTTTCGGACTTAAGGAAACTCAACATTTTCGGACGGAAGAAAACCCCCCAAAATGTTGGGTTGGTTGGGTTAAGCGACAGCGCAACCCAACCTACAATTTCTGCGTTTTAACTTACAGCTTCTGTCACTGAAGAAGATTCATCATGAATCTGACCATAGTCATAGGGTCCATGAGTGACAACGGGTAATACTTCCCAGTTTTCAAGAATTGGAGGGGAACTAGTTGTCCATTCCAAAGTTAAACTTTCCCAAGGATTATCACCTGCGAACTCGCCGTTTCTCCAACTGTTAATAGCGTTGTAAGCGAAGGGAATTACTGAAATACCTAAAATGAATGCCCCAATGGTGCAAAGCTGGTTTAAGCTGATAAATTGGGGATCATACATGGCAACTCGGCGAGGCATTCCTTGTAAACCCAATTCGTGCATGGGTAGGAATGTTAAGTTGGTACCAATTAAAGTGAGAACAAAGTGAACTCTTCCCCAGGTTTCATTCATCATTCTGCCGGTCATTTTGGGGAACCAATGATAGATACCTGCGTAAATACCAAAAACGGAACCGCCAAATAAAACGTAGTGGAAATGTGCGACTACATAATATGTGTCGTGGACGTGAACGTCAAAGGGTACTGTTCCCATTGTTACGCCGCTTAAACCACCAATGACGAACATGGATAATAAGCCGATCGCAAATAACATGGCGCTGGTAAAACGGATTTTTCCACCCCAGAGGGTTGCAACCCAACCGAAGATTTTTACACCTGTGGGAACCCCAACTATGAGGGTAGAAATGGTGAAGAACATCCGCATCCAACCGGGTGTTCCACTCGTGAACATATGGTGTACCCAGACGAATAAACCGACGACGCAAATGGCGACACTGGAATAGGCGATCGCTTTATAACCGAAAATAGGTTTCCGTGCATGGGTGGGAATAACTTCTGACATAATTCCGAAAATCGGCAGAATCATTAAATAAACTGCTGGATGGGAATAAAACCAGAATAAATGTTGGTAAATAACGACGTTACCACCTGCATCTGGTTTGAAGAAGGAAGTCCCAAAGTTAATATCAAATAACAGCAGAATTAAACCTGCTGCTAATACTGGTGTAGATAAAAGTGCGAGTATGGAAGTTGCTAAAATTGCCCAGCAAAATAAGGGGACTTGATCCCATTTCATGCTAGGAACTTTCATCATCAAAATGGTGATGACAAAGTTTAATGAACCCAAAATTGAGGAAGTTCCTACTAATACAATCGCCAAAATCCACATTGTTTGCGCGATTGGTGCTGTGACTAAGCTTAAAGGTGGGTAAGCTGTCCAACCAGATTGAGAACCACCAAAAATGAAACTTAGTAACAGTAATAATCCTGCGGGTGGATTTAACCAAAAGGCGATCGCATTTAATTTGGGAAACGCCATATCTCTAGCACCCAGCATCAAGGGAACTAGATAATTACCAAATCCCCCAATTGCACTGGGAACAATCCATAGGAAAATCATGATTGTCCCATGATTGGTCATGAAAGCGTTGTACAGATTTGGATCAATGAAGTCTGCTTCTGGTGTTGCTAACTCGGTGCGGATAGCGATCGCCATCAACCCACCAATCAAATAAAATGCAAAGGCCGTCACCAAATATTGAATCCCAATTACTTTGTGATCAATATTAAAGGTGAAATAGTCCTTCAATTTCCACGCCTTATGATCTGAGATGTGTGGCGTATTTAGTGGAACTTCTAACTGTGTCATAAGCTATTTTGCGAATTTGTTCAGTAGTCAACTGAACACTGCTATTTTTCAATTTGAGATAGAGTTGCTGCACCTACTCCCATATCATTAATGTATGGAGTAAGAAATTCAGATGTGGATAAATCAGCGGGATTAACAGCTACAACTTGAGGTTTTCCCTGCTGTTGTGCTAACTGATTCTCTGTTAACCAACTATCAAAATCTCCTTGGGTGTGGACAATAACTTGTGATCGCATAGAACCGTGATAGCCACCACACAATTCTGCACAAACTACTGGATATGTACCTGGTTTTGTAGCCACGAATCTCAGTTCGGTCGGTACACCGGGAATTGCATCTTGTTTCAAGCGAAATTGGGGAACCCAGAAGGAATGAATTACATCATCTGCTGATAAATTCAGTTGCACATCAGCACCAACAGGAACGTGCAGTTCTCCAGCAGAAATACCAGTTTGAGGATAGTTAAATAACCACGCAAACTGAATCCCTTTGACATCAACTACCAAATCTGCTGGTTTACCTTGAGTTTGGGGACTTCGACCAATACCAATATTGGGAGTAACTAAAGATTGAGAACCATCACTCATACTAGCAGCTATCGCCGTACCAGAAACATGAGCAACATGGCCATGAGGATGACTACCCGGTTCTAATCCTCCCATTTGGTTATAAATATTTACGCTGTAAATACCTAAAACAACCACAATGACAGTTGGTACTGCTGTCCAAAAAATCTCTAAGGCTAAGTTACCTTTTATGGGCGTACCATCACTATTGTCACCTGGACGGCGACGATACATAAACAAGAAAATTAAAATCGTTCCTTCTACTACTAAAAATAGAGCGATCGCAATGGTAAACATGATATTAAAAAATCCGTCTACCAAAGGCGCTTGTTGCGATGCTTGTACTGGAAGTAGATGATGATTTTGACCAATCCAGATGCTAATAGGGGAAATTATCATCCCAGCTAAAAGCGTCCACAACGATACAGGAACTTTTTGCATACTACCTGCTCTCTATCAGTTATCAGTTATCAGTGACTAGTTATCAATCTGTTAATTTTTCACTGATTTAGTGCATCGCATCCTGCTGTTGATATTTACCCCTAGCCAAATAATATATTCATGGCTAATAGGTTGAACAATTTCAGAGGTATTTTTGATTTTCACTTATTAACGTTCTAACTTGCACCTTACCGAAAATGGGTAAAACTTCCAGATTTTTTCATAACCTTCCCTCTAAAAATGTTCCCATTCCCAACTTTTTTAAGAAATGATTAATCTTGTAACCTATTTCTGTTTAAGAATAACAATTTATGATTTATATTTTTGTTTAGCCTGAACTTTTATCCACTTATAATAAGAATGAAGTATTCCCCTCTAATTACCTTCTTTAGGGTATTTACGGAATTAAACAATGTAGCTAATTCCCAAAAATCTTAGTGTAAGCATTTAGCCATGAGCCATTAGCAGTCAGCTTTTTCAGGCTAATACCAAAAATACCTATTTGATAATTAACCAATTTTTCAAACATTCTGACTCCTGACTCCTGAATCCTGACTCCTAAATTCTTACATCTTAGTTATCTGATGTTGTATGAGAATAACAGTTTTTGGGACAAATTCTAGAACAAGCTTCACAACCAATGCAGTTTTCTGGATGTTCAACTGACATTACCTTCCGTTCAATTTCTTCATCATCTTCATCTTCTACAAATTCACCCTCTTCGTTCAATGCTTTCAAATCTAAAACACTTTGACCGCATACTTTAATACATCTGCCACAACCGATACATTTATCTTTATCAATTGCTTGGGCAAATTTAGGTGTCCAAGTCTTACCGCCAAATGTTACGCCTGTTAATGTTGCCATGAATCTATCCTCAGCAATTTCGCTTACAACTTAGTTGGTGATTTAATCCTAATAATAGCCTAATATTTTGGAGTTTTGATGAGAAAAATTAACTTTTTTATCAAATTTTACTGACTTGCTAAATAGTGTCAATTGGTTCGAGGTTATTGAAAATAATAAATGCTATTAATTCTTATTAAATAAAATTGAGATACATCTTCATAAGCAGTCCTATATAAGGCATTAGCTCAATGATTTATTGACTTAAGTAATAACTTCTCCCTTGATATTATTTTGCAAATATAATATTTAAAATTTGGATATAAAATCTACTTTAACCGTATTTGTAGATACAAACTAAGTTTTAGTTATTTTTTATGCAAGCATCTATACAAATCCCATGAGAGTAAAAGTTATATTTTGGCATTAACTCAGTGTAGGACAAAGAGCTTAATTTCGAAAAAATGTAACGTTTATAACGAGACACAAATTTATATTAGTTGTCAAGACAATTAAATACTAAATTAGAACAGTTTGACATTAGTTAGATGTTATTTAAAAACACTTTCACCCAGTATCTTCGGTCAATATACAATACAAATATTAAGAAATTGTCCTAAGCTTATTCTGAACAAACTTAGCAAGCTCTTTATGAAATGTATAGTTAATAAAGAAGCAATGAAGCCCTAATTTTCAGGATCTGAAATCAGTGACAGATAATACAACAAAATCGAGAACTCAGAAGTCAGTAAGCAGGAAACTCCAACGCAGAAGTTAGGAAAAACAAACTACTTAGAACTGATGACTGATAACTGATAACTGATAACTGATAACTGATAACTGATAACTGATAAGTGAGGCGAGAAAAACTTTTCTTCTCATGGAGATAATTTGGTAGCAAGTTATGAATCAAGAGGAGACATCGAGGGTAGAATTGAGCCAAACATCTCAGCAATTAGAGTAGGAAGAAGCCTTATGCCTTATACAATTCCTAACAAAAATTGCGATGGATGTGATAACTGCCGCCCCCAATGTCCTACGGGTGCAATCAAAATTGAAAATGATAAATATTGGATTGATCCTTGTCTGTGTAACAATTGTGAGGGTTATTATCCAGAACCGCAATGTGTAATTGCCTGTCCAAGCAATTCTCCCATACCTTGGCAAGCTAAAAAAGGCAGATGCAAAGTTGAAGCGCGAGAACCTACCAGTCCTGATTTATTTTCTAATGGCAAGAATAACCCTTTTGCTTCGGCAATAGTTATTTGGGAAGCTTGCAATCTACTAGCGCAACGTAAATCATTAAATTGGGAGACAGACGCAGAAGGTAATTTACATTATAGCCGACAAGTTAATCAAGGTCGGGGTGCAATTTCCTTTCACATCCAAGACCCATTTCAAGTTAGCAACCTGGCTAAAGATTTACAAGCAATCGAAAGTCTCGATATTCGGGCTGCTTGTATTCATCTGATTTTTGCCGCCCATGCTACAACCTTAGAACAACCTTGGGATCAGGAATTTGCGATTGATGAACGCCAAATTGAAAAATATTTGGGGTTAGAAAAACGCAAAGACCTCAATAAAGTTGCCAAGCTATGTCTAATCAAAAACATCGTCCAGCAAGGTTGTTCACTGATTGTTTCTATTGACTGGCCTCAAAGGGGTAGAGTTCCCGGATTTTCTGTTTTAGATAGTCGTTTGTGGCATTTAACAGATATACAGCACCATTTTCAAGAAGATGATCAGGGGTGCAAATATCTGATTGGCCTGACATTTAAAATTAAAGCTGGCATCTGGGCGCAACATTTCTTAAATAAACAAGGCTGTAAAGAACGCAGTCGATTCTATCAATATGGTAGTCTTCCAAAAACGCTGTTAACTACAGTTATGAGTCTTTGGCAGCAACATGAAGGTGCTGTCAGACTGATGTTATGGTTATTATTTAAAACCAAAATGGGTAGAGAACAACGCATCACAGTTCCTACCTTATTACGTGTTGCTTATGGTGAGGAAAAAATTCACCTAGCCGCTAGACAAAGAGATGAACGTAAGCGCCTCTTGCGAACATTTGAAAATGATTTGGAAGTTCTCAATCATTATGGAGTCAAAGCAATTTTTGACCCAATTACTTACCCGCGAGAAATTCAACCTTTGTGGGCTAAATTAGTCGATATTCCCGAAGATCCACATGAAGCCTTGGAATTTTGGATTAATGATGGTAGTGGTCATACTCGACTTACAGATAGCGGACCTCGTGGTAAATGGAAGTTGCTGATGAATGCGCGGATTTCATCTTTTGAACTTCCTCCAGAATGGGAACAACAAAGTTCAGAAGCAGAGAAAAAAAAGCGGCGTGCCATTAGGAGTAAAAAAATCATCAAAAGCACAGATGATTTATTAGCAGAACAGGTTATACAAGCACGAAAAAGTATCGATCTTTCCCAAAGAGAACTAGCAAAACTCACTGGTAAAAGCCAAAGCTGGATTCGTGATGTGGAAAGTGGCCGTCTTAAACCCAAATTAGAAGACCAAATATTATTGAGAAAGGTCTTGAATATACTTTAATTGCTAATGGGTAATGGGTAATGGGTAAATTTCTTTCTGTCACCTGTCACCTGTCACCTGTCACCTGTCACCTGTCACCTGTCACCTGTCACCTGTATTTCTTTAGAGTTCATCTTTTACTTACTATTTGGTGCCTGAAACGATATCATATAAGTCATCACTTCAGACATCACACGATGAACGCGCTATGAAGGCAGAAACCATTCGCACGACGCTAACTATCCCGAAAGAACTGCTGGAAGCTACAGATAAGGCAGTGCTGGAAGGGAAAGCCAAGAGTCGAAATGATTTTGTTGTCCAGGCTTTAAAGCGGGAGTTAGCAGCCCAAAAAAGAGCCGAAATTGATACTGCTTTGGCAGAAATGGCAAGGGATCCAGATTATCAAGTAGAAGTCTTAAAGATGGAGGCTGAATTTGCGCCAGCGCAATGGGAGGCGTTGCAGTTAGGGGAAATTCCAAGATGAAACGGGGTGAAGTGTATGATGCCCGTCTGGAGATGACTGAAGGTTCAGAACAGGGAGGAACTCGCCCCGTAATTATTGTCAGTCGTGACGTGATTAATGTATCTAGCCCGGTAGTTTTAGCAGTACCTTGTACCACTTATCAAGATGGGAAGCGAGTTTACCCCACTCAAGTCTTAATTTTAGCACCAGATGGAGGACTCAAGAAAGACTCGATCGCAATGGCAGATCAGGTGCGGGTATTGTCTAAAACCCGCTTTTTGCGTTTGAGAGGAGTGCTTTCTGAAGCTGTATTGACACATTTGGCGCAGGCTTTGTTGATTGCTTTGGATTTACCAGGGTGAGTAGAATGGCTTTAATGCTTGTAGATGATGGGTTTTGTTCTTTTACCCATCCTACACGCTGGGCGATAGCACTCATGATTAAGATCATTGAAGATTTTAGCTAGAATAATTATGCACAAAATTTGAAAAGATGGCTGTAATCTTGAATATATTGACGAAAGGAGTGTAGAAAGTTCCGTGCATATCCATACGCTTGAACAATGGCATCATTCTCACGATTTTTCTGTTGACCAAAATCATGCAGAAAGAAATACCAAAATAGTCATGCTGCTAACAGCATTAACCATGGTTGTAGAAATTGTCGCTGGAACAATTTTTGGTTCAATGGCTTTGCTTGCTGATGGTTGGCACATGACAACCCATGTTGCAGCGTTTGGAGTTACGATTTTTGCCTATCAATATGCACGAAGTAACGCCAGTAATCCTCAATATACCTTCGGCACAGGAAAAGTTAGCGTACTGGGAGGGTTTGCTAGTGCTGTAGCACTTGCTGTCATCGCTTTTGTGATGGGACTTGAATCACTAGGTCGTTTTTTTCAGCCGCACACTATTCTGTTTAACGAAGCAATTCGTGTTGCTGTTATTGGTTTAGTTGTCAATGTAACCAGTGCTTTTTTATTGCAAGATCATCATCACCATGAACATGAAGATGATCACAATCATCATGACCATAACCTTCGTGCTGCTTACGTCCACGTTTTAGCAGATGCACTAACTTCTATTTTTGCCATTATAGCTTTATTCGCTGGTAAGTTTCTGGGTTGGGTTTGGATCGATGCGGCTATGGGATTTATTGGTGCAGCTGTGATTGCCAAATGGTCTTATGGATTGGTGCATCATACTGGTTTAATTTTGCTAGATGGAGCAATTGATAAACAAACAAAGTTAGCTGTTGTCAATGCCATTGAAGAAGACGCTGATAATCGAGTTACAGACTTACATATTTGGTATGTGGGTCAGCATCATTTAGCAGCTACAATTTCTTTGGTTACTCATTACCCACAAACATCAGAATATTATAAAAACCTACTAAAAGATATCCCATCTCTTGCTCATGTATCTGTGGAAGTTAATCATTGTCATGGTGAGCCTTGTGTAGATATACACAGGACATAAAATGCTGATCGTTGCTGTAACTCATAAGTAAGAATTCAGGAGTCAGGAGTCAGAATGTTTGAGAAATTGGTTAATTATCAAATAGGTATTTTTGGCGTTAGCCTGAAAAAGCTGACTGCTGATATTTGATTGCTGAATGCGTATAGTCATAATAGTTTCAGGTTTCATTATTGATGAGGTGAGATGGTGGTTATTGCTAATACCAACCCGCCGATTATTACTTCAGAAGTGACACTCACTTTACTCCAGATGAGTATCGAGAGATGGAAGAAACCGCCGAAGAACGTCACGAATACCGTAATGGAGAAATTATTATTATGCCGGGAGGTTCAGAAGTTCACAGCCGTTTTACTGTAAATATCACAACTTTTCTCAAGTTATCGCTCCGCGATACTAACTTTTAAACTTATAATGGGGACTTAAGAATCTGGATTCCTAACTTTAATTATGGAACTTATGCTGATGTTCTTGTGATTAATGGTGACCCAGAATTTAATAGTGATCGCATCGCACTGATGAAATTCTCAATCCTTTACTGATTGTTGAAGTTCTTTCACCTTCCACCGAAGGTCATGATCGTGGGGATAAATTCAGAAAATATCGCTCTGGTTCCAGTTTTTGTGAATATGTGCTTGTCAGTCAAATTGAACCTTATATTGAGCAGTATTATAAACAGGAAGATGAAAATAATAGTCTTTGGCAATTGCAGGTTTATGAATTGAGCGGTCAGTTCTTCTCCATAGAAGAAATGTAAAAGTTCGTTTGCAGGAAATTTATCCGCGGGTTAAATTTTAAATAATAAATTTTACAAATTTTTAACCTCAAAATATTTGGTGATACAAAAACCCATTATAAAGAGATATGTGACTAAAGTTGTTCCAGGTTGCAAAAGTAAAGTTATTTATGCGTCGAAATTCAATCTTTTACAAACTATTTCAACAATCTCCTTCTCTGCTTCTCTGTTATTTAAACTATTGACAAATCTGCCAACAAATCCGGATCCTTACCGATTTGATTCCGTAGCTGTCAAAGAACCCAAATTTGAAATTGACGGAGTATTTTTACCACTGGAAACCGAAGGTGCAGGAGTAGTATATTTCTACGAGGTGTAGTTTCAAAAAGATGTAAGGATTCAGGTGGTGGGGTATTGACAAGTGTGATAGGAGAGGCAGAATATAGCAGTTATGGAAAAGAAGCTGGGACCAAAAATAGAAAGAGAGTTATTGAAGCAGTTGGCAACAGAGCAACTGGTAGAAATCATTATTGACCGGGGGAAAAGTATAGAGAAGCTAACAAATAGAGTAGTAGAACTGGAAAAAGAAATAGAGAAACTCAAAGTCAGTAGAGATTTAGATACCATAACATGATCCAAACCACCGTCGGGAGACATCCTCAAAGAAACCGAGAACAAACAAGAAGAGAAACCAGAAGAAAAC
>CAJTBH020000266.1:0-24717 GCA_910574055.2 Azolla filiculoides
ATGATTTTAAAATCCTCATTAGTTTTTATTAGGAAATAAGGTGCGTTTCCCCTGCTTATTTCTCTGCGTTCTCTGCGCCTCTGCGGTTCGTTATATCAAAAGTTAGATCCCCAACTTTTCCCAAATATCAGGGATCTAAATATTAGCTACCCAGTAATGGTCCCAGTCAAAGGAGAACTAGCACTAGCATAGTCTTTCATCGGCATCCTTCCCGCTAAATAAGCCATACGGCCCGCTACAGTTGCTAAATTCATCGCATAAGCCATTGCTGGGGAATTTTCAGCCAGTGCGATCGCACTATTAATTAACAACGCATCCGCACCTAATTCCATCGCTTGTGCAGCATCCGAAGGCTCACCAATACCAGCATCTACCACCACAGGTATCGTGGCATTTTCAATAATAATCTGAATATTGGCAGTAGTTTTCAGCCCTTGTCCTGAACCAATAGGCGCTGCTAGAGGCATCACCGTTGCAGAACCAACATCTTCTAAACGCTTGGCTAACATCGGGTCTGCATTAATATAAGGTAAAACAGCAAAACCTTCTTTTACCAATTGTTCTGCAGCTTGCAAAGTGCCAATCGGATCTGGAAGCAAATACTTAGAATCAGGTATAACTTCTAACTTGACAAAATTATTATCTTCCTGTCCTAATAACTTTGCCATTTCCCGTCCTAAGCGTGCCACTCGAATCGCTTCTTCCGCAGTTTGACAGCCAGCAGTATTAGGCAACATCCAGATTTTACCCCAATCTAAAGCTTCCGCTAAACCTTCATGTCCCGGTGCATTGGTTTGTACCCGTCGCACTGCTACCGTCACAATTTGACAACCACTAGCAGCAACGCTTTTCTGCATGACCCCAGTGCTGCGATATTTACCAGTTCCCGTGATCAAACGAGAGTGAAAAGTTTTACCAGCAATTATTAATCCTGAATCTTGCAGTTTCAGCTCCGCAGCTTGTAGAGATAAATTTTTACTATGTCCGTTAGTGAAATTAGCAGGATGAGTAAGCATGGATGTTGTCGTAGATGACTGGTTTTGAAAGCGCGAATAATGGAAATTAGTTAAAAGAGGATCAGTTTTTTGTGACAAAATCAAATCACCAATTAACACGGCTGTGACTGGTGCAAGCAAAATACCATTGCGATGATGACCAGTAGCGAAGGTTAAGTTTCTACAGTGACTATCGCCTAAAATCGGTAATTCATCGGGGGTAGCAGGGCGAAATCCCCACCACATTTCTTGGATGGGATAATTTTGTAATTGTGGAAACAGACGAGTTGCAGCTTGGAGTAAACTTTGAATCCCCGCTGGTGTGTTATCGGGAGTAAAACCCACATCTTCACTAGTTGCCCCTAAAATTATAGAGCGATAGCTACGCTCGCCGCTGACAACGCGACGGGGGACAATATAAATATTGTCACCAAATAACACCCGCGTCAAAGGTAATTCTGTCACAAATTCTGGTACTCCCAAACGCAGCATTTGGCCTTTGCGGGGACGCACTGGTAAAGGTAATAATTGATTTACCCAAGCACCAGCGGCTAAAAGATAATGGTCAGCACGAAGTAAACCAATGTTAGTTTGAACACCTATAACTTCTCCTTGCTGTTGAGCGATCGCTTCTACTGTTACTCCATCCTTGAATTCCACACCCAAAGACACAGCCGCATTCCGCAAAACTTTGACCAAAGCCCGATTATCAACTTGCCCGTCTTCAGGATACCACCAGCCGCCAAGTACATCCACTCCCAAACCTGGCTGATATTCGTGAATGGGATCTTTGTCTAACCAATAAGCTGGGGACTGGGGACTGGGAATAAATTCTTTTTTCACCTCTGCTCCCCTGCTCCCCCGGTCAGCGTAAGGGATTGCTCTTTGGCTGACTTCATGCTCCCCTGGTTTTTTATACAATGGTGCGAGGATGCCACAAGGCCAATAACCTGTATTTAAACCCGTCAATTCTTCTAATTTGCTTGTCCAGTCGGGATATAAAGCACGCGCTCGCCAACACAAAGACAACATCGCTTCATTGGCGATATTTTCTGCATCAGGAGCTAACATTCCTGCGGCAGCATAGCTGGCAGCAGCAGAGTGATCACGGCAAAGTACAGTCACATTTGCACCACGTAATTTCATCTCCACAGCGCAAGCCAACCCGATAATGCCACCACCAATAATTAAAACGTCGCTAGTCATTAGTCAATAGTCATTAGTTATAAGTCATATATAATTACATAACTCATAACTAATAACTTATTTACTCAAGACTAAGAACTCAAGACTCAGAACTTACCACAAAGCACGAATAGGTTCTTGGTCTTGATTCGTATTACCTGAATTTGAGCTAGTCTCAGTTGTGGAATTATCATTATTGGTGTCTTGTGCATTACCAAGCGTTCCAATCGGCTCAGTAGAAGCGTTATTTTGAGCTACACTGGTTCGGCTGGTATCATCAGAAAAACCATTCCCGTTGGCAGTTGCAGAATTATTCCCGTTAGCAGTTGCAGAATTATTTCTAGTAGCCGTTTCAGCATCATCCCTAGTAGCTGTGCTATTAACATTAATATTAGCCGGAAGAACCCTAGATGCTCTGCGTCCAGGTGGAACATTAGCAGTTTGCTGTCCACCCATTGGAAAATTAATCCCTAGGAAAGTACCTAGTAAAATTGCCACACCACCAGCCATCAAAATCAAGGGTGTCCATCTACCCATCTTGTTTCTCTCCTTTTTAACCTTCTGGTGTCTAAACTAATTGAGAACCTTGACCGATCAACGAAGCCTACTCAAACTTACTCAAAGTTGGAAAGTCTGGTCATTCGTAGTGGATCAAGCAATACAGGGTTAAAGGGAAAACCCTTTATTCCTTGGTCAAGGATATCAGGAATTACTTTTCTCATCTTAAATTAAATGACCCATTAATATCGGCATTTAATAACCTACTATTCCCGATTTTATACAATCCTCTTGCCATTCTCTTCCCCGTAAATTCAGGTTTTATATAACCATACTTAGGTAAAGCATCACCATCTAAAGCACTAGATTGGGATGTATAAGATTCTTCCGTAATTATTACTTTTATTCCTTTACTTTTAGGAACAATTCTCGCCTCAATTATTTCCTTTTGTGATGTAGTAATTCTGATGTTACTCATTGACAGGAGATAAATTCGCTTTTTTAAGGCTTTGTTTGAGATTGATTCATGAGTATATGGTAAGAGATTTCGCCCTTTTATGTTATCTTTATATTTAGGAATTGTCGGTTTTCCTAAAAATTTTTCTGGATGTTCATTCCAGGCTCTTACAGCATGAAGGTAACTTGTCCATGATGAATCTAATGTTCTGATAATTTGCGTACTAGCTTTTGTTGGTAAAGCTTTGTAATCATCAGTTTGAGACAATTGGTGATAGAGTTGATTAAAGTTCAATTTCTGGTGGTGTTGAAAGCAATGTTGCCGATAATGGTAATTAGCTAAGTTAAACAAATTTTTAGACAAAAACGCCTTATGATCAATGGACGACCAGAAAGGATGGTTTTTTGTGATGATATGACATTCAACTAGCTTCATGGCTGGATAATACAAGGAAAATAGTATTATGAAAAGTAAGAACCGCCAAAACCTACTCATTATTCGTGTCTAACTAGAAAAATGAGCAAAACTGAGGAAGTTTAGCTAAATTTTTGGTAACTGTATTGATACTCAAAGATATGTCAATTTTTGCTACATTTACATCACTTAGAACCTGAGTTTGACAGGTTAAACGTAAGTCAGTTGTAGGAAAATGTAGACCAAGCGAAATAGCCGCGTTTGATAACGCCAATTCGCTGCTGACAGTTCGCCTATTACTGTAACCGCACAAGTACCACAACTGCCAACTCCTCGACAGACTTTTCACCCTATAATCTGTCACCTGCTATATATTGGCACATCGCCACAAAGTTGTCTCTTAGGTCTCAATTTTATGACCACAACTCCCTCAAATCAACTTTGGCTCTATGACACTACTCTCCGGGATGGTACGCAACGGGAAGGACTATCAGTGTCTATAGAAGATAAGTTACGCATTGCTCACAGACTCGATGAATTAGGCATACCCTTTATTGAAGGTGGTTGGCCAGGAGCTAATCCTAAAGATGTTCAATTTTTCTGGCAACTCCAAGAAAATCCCCTCAAACAAGCAGAAATAGTTACCTTTTGCTCAACTCGTCGTCCTCACTCTACAGCAGCAGAAGAACCAATGCTGCAAGCCATACTGTCTGCGGGTACTCGCTGGGTGACAATTTTTGGTAAGTCTTGGGATTTCCACGTCATTGAAGGACTCAAGACCAGTTTAGAAGAAAACTTAGCCATGATCAGCGATACAATTGCATATCTCCGTTCTCAAGGACGGCGTGTGATTTATGATGCTGAACATTGGTTTGATGGCTACAAACAAAATCCTGACTATGCTCTCCAGACAATAAAGGCAGCCGCAACAGTAGGGGCCGAGTGGTTAGTACTATGTGATACTAATGGTGGTACTTTACCTCATGAAATTACGCGGATCGTTAAAAATGTTGTGTTGGCAACTGGGGACTGGGAACTGGGGACTGGGAATACAGAAAAAACTCTGACCCAATCTCCACTTCCCCAAATCGGAATTCACACCCATAATGATTCAGAGATGGCGGTTGCTAATGCCCTAGCAGCAGTCATGGCAGGAGCGAAGATGGTGCAGGGTACAATCAATGGTTATGGGGAACGCTGTGGTAATGCTAACCTGTGTTCTGTGATTCCCAATTTACAGTTAAAGCTTGATTATAGCTGTATCGGTGAACACCAGCTAAATCAACTTACAGAAACTAGTCGGTTTGTCAGCGAAGTTGTCAATCTTGCGCCTGATGAACACGCGCCTTATGTGGGACGTTCTGCTTTTGCTCACAAAGGTGGTATTCATGTATCTGCGGTAGAACGTAATCCTTTTACTTATGAACATATTCAGCCGGAACAAGTGGGGAATCGTCGCCGCATTGTTATTTCTGAACAGTCTGGTTTAAGTAATGTCATAGCTAAAGCTCGGTCTTTGGGAATGGAATTAGATAAAAATGATCCCCAAGCCCGGCAAATTCTTCAACGTATGAAAGAATTGGAGAGTGAAGGATATCAATTTGAAGCTGCAGAAGCCAGTTTTGCTCTATTAATGTATGAAGCTTTGGGACTGCGAGAACAGTTTTTTGAAGTTAAAGGTTTTCAAGTCCACTGTGATTTAGTAGAGGTGAAAGAAACTACTAATTCTTTAGCAACGGTGAAAGTAGGTGTAAATGGTATAAATATTCTTGAAGCAGCAGAAGGTAATGGACCAGTGGCGGCTTTAGATGATGCTTTACGTAAAGCTTTGGTGAACTTTTATCCGCAAGTTGCCGACTTTGAGTTGACAGATTATAAAGTCAGAATTCTCAACGGAAATACGGGTACAGCAGCAAAAACCCGTGCTTTGGTAGAATCGGGAAATGGTCAACAACGTTGGACAACTGTAGGAGTTTCTACAAATATTTTGGAGGCTTCCTATCAAGCTGTAGTTGAAGGTTTGGAATATGGTTTGTTGTTGAATTTCCAAGCTGAAAAGGCTCTGAAAGTTTAGGATAAATATCTGAATTTTCATTATGATTATGTTTTTGGTGGAAAAGGTGGGATCATATATATCTATATCAGTTTGATGTTTGCCAAATTTATTATTTTCAACAGAGTATTTCATCTATATCAGTGTTACCTAAAATAGACGTATTGCAGAATTAATATTCTGTTATAATGAATGGGGGTTATATTTGTTTTAGCCAAAAGTTAGACTTACACGGTTATATTTAAATTAGGGCTCGCAAATAACACAAAAAAAAAAATATATATAAGATCTAAAACTCTCTATCATACCACAGAAACAATGTTGCCATAGGTCTAATAAATATTAACTTAACTATATTAGTGTTGGTTGTCTGAACCAGGATATCCAGGACTAAAGGATTTACAGGATGATATCACTAGATTATCTAATTAGATGAGATAGCGATCACATACCATTTCTCATCCACAAGATTGTGACCTTATCAAATATATAGCGTCTTGTCACTTTGGGTATTTTACCCAACTGACTAAAAATCACAAACAAATAACAATCCTGTAAATAATGTTTCAGACAATTAATTAATAATGTTGAAATCCGAAAACTTACTATAATATATGGAATATGCGCCAATAAATTTACAAATCTAATATTAGGCATACCCAAAACTCGGAACACTGTCAACCCCCCTGGCTGAAATCACTAAAACTCCTTAAATTATTGACTATATTCTCAATAATAATGAGAATATAGCCACTCTTATTGATAAAAGTATTTTTCCCCAAAATCTCATACAAATAACTTATATATAGCAGAACCCGAATTTTTTTGAAATTATTAAAAACCTTCTCAATTTAGCCAATTAAGGAAATCCAAATCTACAAGTAATTTTTAAATAGTCAGATTATTAAATCATTAGGTAAAGGCGGATGTGGAGAAGTATTTTTAGCTCAACATAGTCAAACCAAGAAACTTGTCGCACTCAAAATCATGTTACCTGTCGTTGCTGCTCAAGAAATGGGTGTGAAAATATTTTTCAGAGAAACAGAAAACACCAAATATTGACAAATATTGATGTGATGTGATGGTAAAATGGTACTAAAAATTGGACCTTATGGTTTAGCTAAAGCCTTTGATTTAGCAGGTTTAAGTGGGCGAACTTTCACATGGACAAAAATGGGAACACCTGTATTTATGTCTCGCCAATAAGTCCTAGACTTTAAACACGCATTACCAGAAGTTTATGTTTGGGCGAGTGCCGCTTGTCTATAAAATATGTTAACGGGATATTTCCCCCGTGATTTTGTTGGTGATTCTTAGGCTTCTGTGTTGAGAAATGATCCTGTACCCATTCGTCAACGTGATAGTCATATTCCTGAAAAGTTAGCAAAAGTGATAGATTGAGCTTTAACAGAAAAACCGCAAATTCAACTTCAAACCGCAGCACAATTTAATTTAAGGAGGCGTTGGTAAAAACTCGATGAATTTAGGGAAAACTTTCCCAAGCTTGGGCAACCAACTTGCTTAACCAGCGTCGTTGTTGTCTATCTAACACCAGATCATCTTCTAAGACCTCGGCAGTTAATTCTTCTAAGGATTGACCCTGAGCGCGGACAAGTTTGACTACTCCGGCAATTACCGCAGCTACCAGTTCTTCATCAACTGGCTGTTGTCGGAGTGCGAAAATTTCTTGGGGACTGTCTGGGATAGGATAATTCATGGTATGAGTTTACAGAATTTCCAAAATGATTAATAAATTTAACAAACTATTAAAGTTTCTTAATTAAATCTTGATGCAACTGATAGGGCGGAGTGTAACGTACTTTCTGCCTTTGTCAAATCTTTCTTAGTGAGTAGATTGATGGGAGATGTCAACAGAATATGAAAGAGATTCTTTATGTAGAAGTTCCTACTCCAGATACTGGGGCTGTACGCAACTGGCTACAAGTGGATTTTGCACCAGGTAATGGAGAGAAATTGCTTACCCCAGAAGGTTTTCGCTTGAGAAACCCTGGTGTGTCTGTGACGGAGAGTATACCAGATGAACTGTCTATATTTGTCTGGTCGGTACAGCGTACTACTTATCTCAAGGTATTCCGTTGGGCAGATAAACCTTTTGCTAATGAGAGGCAAATTCTTCAACGTCTAACGACAGGAATCCGCAGCCGCTTTCCCCATAGTTATCCACAACCGCCGGAAATTGATGCTCAAAAGTCAATTTTCGCAGAGTTAGAACCTTATTATCCCCTAACTGTCAAGTATTTTCAGAAAATGCCAAATGGGGAATATGATCTGAAGCGTGCTTACTGGTGGGAGCAACGTTGGCGTGAAGGGGTGAGAAATCCTCAGCAGCCCCGTCAGGTGTTATTTTCTGGTCAAGGGGAAGAGGGAAACGAAAGTCCCAATCTTCAATATGACCTTATTTATATTGGTGGTGCTTTAGGTTCAATTCATGCGGCTTTGATGGCAAAGTTGGGCTATAAGGTGCTATTGGTGGAACGTTTGCCGTTTGGCAGGATGAACCGGGAATGGAATATTTCTCGTGATGAAATTCAAAGTTTGGTAAATCTGGGTTTGCTGACAAGTGCTGAGTTAGAAAGCATTATTGCTAGGGAGTATAAAGACGGTTTCAATAAATTTTTTGATGCCAATAATCCTTCTGGCCTGAAAGCGCCGATTCTGCACACGCCGACGGTGCTAAATATCGCTTTGGATTCAGATAAGTTGCTGCAAGTATGTGGAGAAAAACTCAAAGGTGCTGGTGGTGATATCTGGGATGAAACTGAGTTTATTCGGGCTGATATCAGCGATGCACAGGTAAGTATTACTGTCAAGCATTTACCTAGCGGTAATGAGCAGGAAGTGAGTGGAAGATTGCTGGTGGATGCAATGGGAACTGCTTCTCCTATTGCTTGGCAATTAAATGGTGGTAGGGCTTTTGATAGTGTGTGTCCAACTGTGGGAGCAGTAATTGAGAACGGGTTTGAGCATGGTGTGTGGGATGTTCAGTATGGAGATGTTCTCTACAGCCACGGGGATATTTCTCGAAGTAGACAGTTGATTTGGGAGTTGTTTCCTGGGGTTGAGGAGGAACTAACAATTTATCTGTTTCATTACCATGAGGTGAATGGGGAAAATCCTGGTTCTTTGTTGGAGATGTATGAGGACTTTTTCATGATTTTGCCGGAGTATCGCCGCTGTGATATGGATAAGCTGGTGTGGAAGAAGCCGACTTTTGGCTATATACCAGGGCATTTTAGTGTAAGTAATAGAGATCGCACCATTGCCTTTGATAGATTAATTGCTATTGGTGATGCTGCTTCCCTTCAGTCTCCCCTGATTTTTACAGGTTTTGGTTCTCTCGTTCGCAACCTAGAACGGTTAACTACCCTATTAAATACAGCCCTGAAACACAACCTATTGAGTTTTCAGTACTTAAATCAAATTCGTGCCTACCAAAGTAACGTTTCCGTGACTTGGTTATTTTCCAAAGGAATGATGGTTCCCACAGGGAAATTTATCCCGCCCCAAAGGGTAAACTCCATGCTCAATACCTTCTTTGGTTTATTAGCAGATGAACCCCCAGAAGTGGTAGATAATTTCATGAAAGATCGTTGCGATTGGTTAACTTTTAACCGTTTAGCCTTGAAAGCAGCCAGGAAAAATCCTGCTTTACTGCTGTGGATATGGCAAATGGCTGGGTTAAAAGACTTACTGAGGTGGTTTGGTAATTATTTCAACTTTGGTCGTCACGCCCTTATTAGCCTTTTGTTAAGTAGATGGTTTTCAGACTTCCTGAAATCAAGTCAATCTTGGTTAGAACCCCGTTATCCCGGATTATGGTTGCAATTATTAACCATTAATTATGGAATTTCTACTGGTAAACCACAGCGGCATAATCAGGTAGTTAAAGTTAACTCAAAAGCAGTAACTCAAATTGGTCATTAGTAATTAGTCATTGGTCATTGTTCATTGGTAGGACGTAAGACGTAAGACCTAGAAGGTTAATTTCCCCAATTGACTGTTAACTGTTAACTGTCACCTGTCACTTGCTATAGATTCTTCAGCATTGACCTTTGATTGATGATTCTGGGGGGGGAAAACTTGGTAATTCCACAGATGCTAAGGATTTACGTCCCTTGGGTGGACGCTGGGGATAAATCAACGGAGAAGGTGATTTATTTTCTGGGTGATATTCACCCATTGGTTCTAGGGAAAAATTATGTAAAGGCAATTTAGAGGATGTAGACGATGAAACTTCAGCCCAAGAGTCCTCACTATCTCCTGCATTTATCTGTTTATGTGGAAAAGTAGGAGTTATTGGTGGTTCATTAGTTGGAGAGATTAACAAATTTTCTGCTCCAGCACCATAATTTATTTCCACTTCTAAATTCCCTCCTATTATCCTTTTTGGTTCTTCAGCATTTTCCGTAGTAGACGCTGAAGTTTCCCTGATTGACAAATTAGTTTGATGATTGTTTGGAGTATCTCCCGTAGTAAGTGGAGTTACTGATGTCGATTGGGAGGTAAAAAACATTTGAATAAGACTCTCTAACTGCTGGTCTAGTTGGGAAGAACCAGAAGACGCAGTTTCTGATGTAATTAATTCATCAACTTTTAAAGAGGCAGCGATTTTTGTGGATGTGAGAGTATTGTCTTCATCTGAACACAGATCAGAAGATTCTGAAATGGGAGCAGAGTAATTTTTTTCGTGAGGGGATGGAGTTGAAGATTCTACCCAGGAATTATCGGTAAGCTGGTGTAATCCCCCACAGGCATCACTGACAAAATCTGATTCTGCTGACCAAGGTTTAATAGGCTGTGCATTGGGAAACAAAGATCGTGCTTTTCTAGAGAATCTTGTGTGTCCACCAGTTACGTCGTGGGGATGATGAGCTTTGTCTTCTAGGGTGTCATAGTTAGGAACGGAGGTATCTAGACATTTTTCTAAAGCCGCTTTAAATTGCAGCGTTTGACGTTGTTGACGCATCAGTCGAGTCCGCAATTCGCGACCAGTATTTTCTGAGTGTAATAGCTGCTGAGACTGTTCACTGTAATTAGTTTGTAGCAATGAGCATTCGCGCTCTAATTGAGCTAGGCGCTGTTGGCTAATTTGTAACTGTGCTTTATGAGTTTCGATGAAAATATCTTGTCGTTGAACAGTTTGTATAGCTGTTTCTAACTGTTGAAACAAAGACTGAATTTGCTCTTGGGCAGCTGAAAGTTCCTGAGTTTGTTGATTTAGCATCGAATCAGTAACGCTGGAGCGTTTTTTTTGCCATTGCAAAATCTTTTCTGCTTCAGTTAGTTCCTGTTTGAGTTGCTCCACCTGACTGTATAAATCACTGTTAGCTGTGCTTAATTCTTGATTCAATGTCAGTAAGTTTTGAAATTCCGAGTTCACAACGGCTTGTTTTTCACTGTCAGGTTCAGCAACCCAATCCTGTTGTGGATTATTTTTCAAATTCTCTGTATTTGGAGATTCACACTGCTGTAGGTGTAACCCATTGGTGACATCGGTGACTGGATTCAGGAGTGGCAAATTAGTCACGTCCATATTTTCATCATGCACAACTGAGTAAAAATGACAACCCGCCTGCTCTGAAAGTACCGAATTTGTTGGAGAATTTAGGGGTTCAATCACAGTGCCGTTATTTGAGGTGTCAGCTATATTCATCACTCTTGACCCACCTGCTTAAAAATATTCAGCAATACTATTGCCAGCATTGCTGATCAAATACATTCAATTGCCTACGGCAATCAGGATTTCCTCTAGAAGCCAAGTTTAACTCTCTTTCAGCATTAGTGGCTAGTACATGAAGGCAGCTATCAGCTAGAAAGCCTTAATACTCACGGAATTTAATTTTTTGTCTGGTTGCTAACTGTCTGTTTATTTCCGCCAAGTTGTAAATTAGAGGAAAAGCCTACTCCATAAGAAAGATTTTTGACTTTTGACTTTTGACTTGCGCCTTGCGGTACTAGTGATGAGAGAGTGTCCTAATTGTGAATCTAGAATTAAGGGATTTTAGATTTGGGACTAGTAATAATAAATACAGGCTCTTGGTTTTACAACCAGCATAGGAAAAAGGTTTGTGTCGAAACAAGCAGTTTAAAGACACAAGGTTTTGTGATCTCAAGCCAAGGGGTAAATCCAAAATCGCAAATCCAAAATCTAAAATTGCTTGATGCTAATAATACTGAAAATGGTATGTCAGTTTCTTGTGCGTCAAGTTTATTTATGATGTAGTCTTTTTGTCCCTAAGTGGTAGAGGGTGTGAACCTACTTGACGTAGGTTAAAAGTTAGATTAACTTGCTAAAAAATATTATGATCCCCGACCTATTCACTCAACTACTGCTGTTTGGTAGATATTATCTGGGATTAAAGTATTAAATTTTACTAAAAATATAATAATTCAGAAGAAGGAGTATGGCTTACGCCACCCTGTGGTATAAGGAGAAAGAAAAAATTTTCCCCCTACACCCCTGCTCCCCTTAAGGTAGCCAGTGAGGATGAAAACCAACTAAGGGAAGTTGTTCTGGTTTGATTTCGATGTTGGCTACATCAGTGATGGGTAAAAGAGGCATTAACCACAGACTGCTGGTAGCAATCGGTTCACCATCATCAGTTTTTAAGGTGTTTGCAGGTAATGTGGTTGTTGAGTTTTCTATTGGTACTATTTGGTCAAACACTAGACCCAAACCGTCGGGTGCTAAACTCATGTGCACATTTCGTTGGGCTGGGGGTAGCATTAAGAGTGGTTTTTGTTGGTCGGTTTTGAGGTTAATCGCGACTAAATAAGGCTGTTCTATATATTGTTCTTTTGATATTAGTTGTGTTAGTAAGCAGTAGAGGGTGGGTGAGGCAGGATCAAAATTGCAATCAAGGATTGAGCCTGTGGTTTTTAATAGTTGTTTCTGCACCCCTTGATTGGTGACTAGGAATAGGTCTCGGGTGAAGTCAGTATTAAATTTGACCATTGCGGCTTGTGAACCATCTTTGGAAAAAGCTTGAACTAAGCCAAATTGGGGTAGAAAATCTAGAGGTTTGGTAGCTTCTCCTTGAAGGGATAAAATTGCTGTTCCTTGTCCTTGAGCAACTGCTACTGCTTTGCTATCAGGTGTGATGAGAAAATCGCCTGGTGGTTGAGTTTGTAAGCGTTTTGCGGTGGGTTTTGTTCCTGAACTATCTTGAGTTGTTAATAAATGCCATAGCCCAAAGTCGCCTGGATTATCTATTTTGCCGCGTTGGACAACAATTGTTGCTCCATCAGGGGATAGGTCAAATTTTAAGTTTTGATAGTGCTTATTATCTAAAATCAGGTCTAGTTTGCCTGGTGGTTGTGGTTGTTGACCAGTTGTGCTAGAAATTCCTGTTGTGACTGTATATAGCTGGGCTGAGAGTATGTCTGGATTTTTAGAGGAACGAGCGGAAAATAATATTTTCTCTCCATGTGGAAATGGCTCGAAGTCCATCACAATTAGCTCTTTGGGGGTAAGTACCTTTTTTTGCCCTTGGGTTAGGTTATAGATTACTAATTTTCCCTGCTCTTGTTGATTAGCTCCTATGTAAAGTAAAGCGCGATCTCTTGTGATAAAGCTGCCCGTAAACGGTTGAATTTCCCTCTTTTTTCCTTCTTTCTGGGAAAATCTATCTGTTGCTCCTTGCAATGAAACTTTATAAGTTGTTCCATAAGGTGCTGGTGTTACTAGTGTGTAAACTAGTCTTCGCCCTGCCCAACTGATTTTACCTGCGAGAACTGGACAGGTTGTTGAGTTTTCTTCTTCGCTTTTGGTTTCTACTGGACAGACTTTTAAATTTTCTTCTACGCTTTTGGTGTCCATTGGACGACTAAAAGTGAGTGTAAAAGCTGTGTCTTCTGCTCCAATTTGTTGATTCTGCCAGGTAAAGTTACGGACGATGGGCTTGACTGCATCACCTTGCCAGATGACAAAGCCAATCAGTAGACTCAAGAGGATCATGAGGGCGATCACAACACGATCTAGTGGTTGAATAAATTTATAAGATTTTGTCATTGGGTATTGAGCATTGGGTATTGAGCATTGGGCATTGGGCATTGAGCATTGGGCATTCATCATTGCATTTCCCCCTATACCCTTACACCCTGCCTCCTGTCACCTAATAACTATATGGATTTTCAGGTTGGGGAATTTTTTTGAGGGAGGAGGCTTTAATAGTTAATTGACGTTTATTGGCGATGTTTTCTGTGAACATTTGTCCTTCTACTTCCAGCCAGGTATCTGGTGGGTATTGATTGCGGTTTTCTCCCAGTTGAACTGGTAATCCTGCTGGATAGGCATCTGCAGCACAACAAGTAATCACAAATCGAGCTAATAACAAGTGGTTTTGATCTAGTTCTAGAGGATGGATTACAAATCCCTGGACTTTAACTTTCTGCCCTGTATAGGCATCGGGTTCTGGATAGACGTTAAGTGTGCGTACCCAGTCTATGAGCGAGCGCTCTTCTGGTCGAATGGTAGGGCGAAATGCTTGGGGTTGGGCGCGTGTCGCTCCCAATAACTCGGTGACACCCCGTTTAAGTGCTATTTGAGAGGCAAAGACGCGGGGGGTAATGATAAATCCTAAAATTGCTGTGGTTAAGAGTAAGGCACTACCCCAACCAGGAGGAAATAAATTTATATGTTGTTGTTGGTTATTAGGTGCTTCATAACGACGGCATTGTTGCCACAATTGTATCCCTTTGAAAAAACCAACAATCAATAAACCTATTGCACCCACAATTACTAACCAAAAGTAGTCAGGATGAATCAATAAATTTAGTTTGCCTGTGAACCAGTATTTGAGCATTAAAATTCCCCAAGCTATGATTGCTATAACATCCAGCCAAGGAAGTAACTGATTTTTGATTTTTTGTTTTTGTTTTTGGATTGAAGTCATTATTTATTGATTTATTAAGTCAGTTGTAAGTTTCACAGATAACTGCCAAAAATTACATGACGTGCAGATTCAAAAATAAGGTAAATAAAAGTGTCAACTGTCCGGCTAAAGCAAATATATACAATAGGGCTTTAGGTTTGAAAATTGATAACATCAAACCCACACCTTTGATATCAATCATCGGACCAAATACCAAAAATGCTAACAAAGAACCACTGGTAAAGGTGGAAGCAAAAGATAAAGCAAAGAAAGAATCGACTGTAGAACAGATTGATACTACTGCAGCTAAAATCAACATGGCCAGAATTGAAGTAATTGGCCCAGCACCCAAACTGAGGATTAATTCACGGGGTGCTAAGACTTGAATCGCGGCAGCAATGGCACTTCCTAACACCATTACTCCTCCTAATTCCCGCAATTCTTGGATGATATTATCCAATAATAGAAGGAGTTTATCTGCAAAAGGTTTATTGAGGTTAGAAGTTGCGATATTTGTTTCGTTTATACCACCTATCTTGGTAGATCTACCTGCTTTACCACCGAGAATATAAGTTCCTGATTGCAAGATAGTATTAGCCGTTGCTTGTTCTTCTACCTGGTAATATTTTCCCTTGCGTTTAGATTCTGGTTTAGGGGGTGGATTATATTTAATATAACGTGCGAGCGTAGGTTGTAAGAAGGGACTTAAGTCTTGTTGAAGGCTAAAAGCAAAACCGATAATAGTAGCGCTCGCTAAAGATAATACAATTCTTAACACTACTATTTCTGGTTGATCTCTAAATGCTGTCCAAGTTGCCCAAATTACAATTGGGTTAATTGTCGGTGCTGCTAGTAAAAAGCCAATTGCTACCGGTGTGGGGACTCCCTGCATCAATAACCGCCGCGCTACTGGCACATTACCACACTCGCACACCGGAAATAAAAAGCCAATCATACTGCCAACTAAAGCCCCTAGTAGGGCATTTTTGGGCATTTTTTCTACCAATTTGCGTTCATCAATAAAAAACAGCAGCAAACTGGAGAATAACACCCCTAGCAGCAAAAAAGGCATCGCCTCGACTAGCAGACTCAGAAATAGGGTGAAACCATTGTTAAGTTGATTCATTATCATGTCGCAGTCAAAAGCGGTTTTGAGTTTTAGGGTTATGCCTAGTCATTTTATCCAAATCAGAATTAAACGGGGATCAATAGTAAATTGGGAAATGTAAACATTAGTATCTCTCAGATGATCTGAACCTCACACATACAGCATATTAACAGCCAAAGTCTTACAGAATCTAGGTTAAAAACCAAATCACAAGCCTTTTCTACTCCTGATTCAGCATTCTAGGACTTCTGTTGTAGTTTTGATTTCCTAGCTCAATCACCTAGCTTTAAGTTGACACTCCCCTGGCTAAAGCCGAGGGGATTCTTGGTTCACAGACTCGCCGTTAGACGACTGGTTGGCACCAATCCGCCCAAAAGGGCAAATCAAATCTCCGCAAGCGTAAGTTCCCGTATGCCTACGGTACTTAATCCTAGTTTTAGGATATTGACTAAAAAGCGAGACGCAAGCTCCTGGCTTTAGACATGGGGATAAGTCGGTAGTGGCTTCAGCCGCAGTCATAATATACAGCTAAAGTTTATATGATCTTTGTTTTCATTTTGTGCCATTATACAAAAGCGAATTGTATAATCATCCCCGGCTTAAAAAACATACCTCCCTGAAATTTTTTCTGCAAACTTCAATAATTTGGAGAAAATTCCTCTGGTTAATGAACGAAGCACGGTGAAAGTTTCTGTCCGCCTTTGTATATTTCCCGTGCGTAATCAGTCCAAGTACCTTGTCCCCAATATCGAAAACAGCTTGTTTGCAGCAACAAGTTATATAATAAATTTTGACGGTAGTAGGTTTTTTTGGTGATAGCTTCACCTCAGTTGTTGGCTAAGAAGTGATCAAACTGCCGATGAAATGAATTACTTAATTCATACATGGGAGATAAAACATTTTCGTATCCCTGCACCCAACTAATATGATTAGTCCATAATGCGCCATCTACATGAAAATTAGGATTAGTTTTTATAATTCCTTGTATGGCATTTTCTACAGCATTTGGTGAAAAATTATCTGCGGGAATTTGTTGCCAGATCTGATGTTGTCCCACTGGTTGACAAGGGGGAAAGTCTTCAGGTAGATAACCAGCATCTGCTAATAATTCTAAATATTCTGTACCACAGACAGCCACTACTCTGGTTTTACCTCCGCCATGCTGCACCATATCCCACCAGGCTTGTTTAAAACCGTTGGGAAATTCATTCATCATTACACCGCCGTTTTCACCATCACCAATTTGGCTGACGATTGGCGGTACTAAATTAGAAGCTAACTGTTGTTTAGACAAGGTTTTAGCTTCATAATATGGTTGCATTTGAGCGACTAATTTAGTATCTGCTCCTTGGGTTTTAATTAAGGTTGTAATACTAATTGTTTCTCCTTGGGAATTGCGAGCAACTAAACGATGTGGTAAATGTTTTTGCGTGATAGATTCACCAGTAATTGTTTCTATTGTATGTTCTTGTACTAATAACCAAAGATATCCAGATTCTTTGAGGGCTTTGATAAATCCAAATAGGATATCTGGGTGATTTGGTAGGTGCATTTCTGGGGGTGAAAATCCTTTGACTCGTCCTAGTGCTTCCCATCCAAAAATTGCCGCAAAATGATGTTGCCAAGCGATAATATGGAGTTTCATATCTGCTATGGGGGTGGAAGGAATTACAGCGTGACTCCACATTGTCCCTAGCCACTCTACATAAGGCTGATAGGTGGTCTCACAAGTAATCCGTTTGAGGTTGTCGAGGATGTCACTTCGTCCCATTTGTCGGAGTCCCCACAAAAGATTACCAGAATAATCCAACATGACACGGGGATTGCAACCTTGATTTACAAGTTCGGGGATCAAGTCTCCCATGCGACTGTAACAATAGGCAAAAGGTTTTGCATTGTGGTTGTCTCCCTCGTGTTGATGTTCAAACATATATTGCAGGTTGCTAATGAGTGAACTGCTATGTCCAGCTGGTATAGTGGGCTGGTGCATGTGGAGAGCGATTGCAAACACAGCGTCAATATCTGCTAATTTAAGATTGGTTGTTGGTAAAAATACAGCCTGATCATGGTTGACTACAGACAGCACTTCTGTTTCCCACCCAGAAATATTAGGTAAATCATTGATGATTTCGGGCAAAGTGGGCAGATTATGAGGTAATTTCAACATCTATATCTATATATTACTCAGAAACGATATATAACTGTTAATTCTGCACCGATATTGAGTAATGAATACTTCCAGTCACGCTATTTTAAGTTTGGTGATATTTAATCAACAAATCCGAACTCAGTTTACTGCAGCAATTCTGATCCGTGCAGTCCTTCCAGATATTCCCATCTTTGTGTTCTACTTTTTGATGAAGTTTGTTTACCGTTTACCAGAAAAACAGATTTGGTCTGAGGTTTATTATCAACCTTTTTGGCAAGCTGTTGTGAGTACGTTTCATTCCATTCCTTTAGCTTTGCTGGGTATATTAATTGGTCAAATTGCTAATTGGCAAGTGATTGAGGTGGATTGTATCACTAAGGATAAATCTGCTGTCAATCGCTGTAGAACTTGTTTCAAAACTATTGCTGTCCAATCAACATCTGCTGCTGTTGTTTGTTTTCCTAAAGTTAACCTAATTCCGCCCAAAGCGGCTATTTGTGAATACCCCATTGCTAATAAAATCGGACTGGGACTTAATTTTCCACTATTACAAGCAGCACCTGCACTAATGCCGATTCCTGCTAAGTTTAATTGACGGACTAGGGTTTTACCACTAATTTTTTCGCCATCGGCATATTCTAAAGAAAAGCTAAGATGATGGGGTAAGCGGTGAATTCTGTCACCTGTGGGAATTAAACTGGGAATATCTGCTAATTTGGTAAAGAGGCGATCACGCAATTCTGTTAATCTTAGTCTTTCTGTTTCTAACTCCTGTCCCGCTAACTCCGCAGCTACTCCAAACCCAGCAATAGCAGGTGTTGCTTGTGTACCTGAACGCAGTCCTTGTTCTTGTCCACCACCACCTAACAATGGTATTAAGTTCATGCCTGGACGCACATATAAAGCACCTGCACCCAAGGGACCATATATTTTATGACTAGATAAACTCAATAAATCAATACCTAAATTATTGACATCTATCGCTAAACGTCCCGCAACTTGCACCGCATCTGTATGGAATAAAGCACCATGGATTTTGGTAATTCTTCCTAGTTCTGCTATCGGTTGAACAGTTCCCACTTCACTTTGTCCATAAATCACTGATACCAAAACAGTGTTATGTTGCAAAGCTGCTTTTAAATCTTCGGGATTAATTCTACCTTTACCATCTACACCTAAACGGGTAACTTCCCAACCCCAATTTTCTAACATTCGCACCGGTTCAGAAACAGCCGAATGTTCCACACTAGAAATAATGATATGTTGTGGTACAGGATAACATCGAGCCACACCCATAACTGCTAAATTATCTGCTTCTGTTCCCCCAGAAGTAAAGATAATTGATTCGGGAACAGCATTAATTAAACCTGCAACTTGTATTCTTGCTTGTTCCACAACTAATGCTGCACGGTTGCCCCACTCATGTAAACTGGAAGGATTACCCCACTGTTGATTTAAGACTGCTTGCATTGTAGCGATCGCTTCGGGTCGAGTAGGAGTAGTAGCACTGTAATCTAGATATATTTGCATAAAACCATAATTGAGATGATCAAGTATGTACAGTTACTTTGCTAAATCAGTAAAAAGACCGAGTAATTTTATGTTAATGGGTGGACTTTTAGCATCTTTGGTACAACCAGTTTTTTACATAATTAGACATACACCTTATGGGCAATAATAAATAATGTCTACCCTCAATCTATTTTAATCAGATTACCGTGTCTATTTTTCCTCATATGAGATTTGATTTCTATCTTATATCTTTTTATTCCTATTGACTCTCAGTGGTTGTTAAAAAGTCCAATCTTCCAATCAGCTTCTCGCACCATTGCCACAAGAACCATTAATTCAAGTTTACTTCAACCATGCTGAATCTTCAGAATACCAAGAAACCTATCGTCAGCAAACCCATTTAGGAGACGACTGATAAAAACAGATTATTGATGCTATTTGTCAGGCAAAATCTACCATAGATATAGCAGTCCAAGAATTACTTTCCCCTAAAATTGCTCAAGCATTAGCTGTAGAACAAAAAGCTGGTGTCAAGGTCAGGATAATTGTAGAAAATAACTATTCTGGTCCTTGGAGTAGCTTACCTACAAGGGAAATACAGAAACTAGAAACAAGAGAATAAGAACTATATCAAGAATTTCGCCAATTTGTTGATATCAACTAAGATAATCAAATCACAATAG
The DNA here is from genome assembly GCA_910574055.2 of Azolla filiculoides. Classification (NCBI taxonomy): domain Eukaryota; kingdom Viridiplantae; phylum Streptophyta; class Polypodiopsida; order Salviniales; family Salviniaceae; genus Azolla; species Azolla filiculoides. The sequence goes on from CAJTBH020000266.1 coordinate 19,949, forward strand.
ATGAAATTAATTAACGTGATGCTTTACTCATGATCCAAAATGCCCAAATTCCTTGGATAGATGATACACCAGATGGTACTGCGGGTAGCAGTTTTATTCATCATAGATTTGGAATTGTAGATAATCGTTCTGCCATTATTACTGCTGCTAATTTTACATTAAGTGATACATCAGGAGGTTTTAGTAATTCTAGGAGTTTAGCTAATGCCAATAATTTACTAAAAATCGACAGTCTAGAATTAGCAACTTTATTTACTGAAGAGTTTAATAATATGTGGGGTGATGGTGCGGGAGGTAAGCCAAATAGTATAAAAAGATCTGTGCATTGCCACCTCATAAACTATACGTTCTAACGTAATAGATACCCATTACTCTGCTCTAAAGTCAAAGTGTCTGTAATACCCAGGTTATTCTATACGTTTAGCCCTTTAACCCGACTAATCATTTCTCTCGGTTGTGCTGTATTCGTATCAGGACTACTCCCGTCTTGGTTGCGTTTACCTACTCCTATTCTCTGTATTTGGAACTCTAGCGCCTATGTTTTTTTGGGGTTGACTTGGTGGAAAATGCTTAAAGCTACTGCGGAAGAAAACCGCTCTTATGCACAGCGTGAATACAAAGGTCGTTTGGTGATATACACATTCATTGTCTTCGCTTCTTGTATGAGTATGTTAGTGATCGCATCCCTCCTGAATTATCATAAACATGGGCTATTGACGATTTCCTTACCCCTACGCGTCATGCTTGCAAGTATGACGATTTTCAGTCCTTGCTTACTAGTACATACCTAGTACATACAATGTTTGCTCTGCTATATGGACGCACTTGTTACCAACATGATTGTGAAATCAATCTTGGAAATATAGCTGGAGGCTTAGGTTTTCCTAACGAGAACTATCCAGATTACTAGGACTTTTTATATTTTTCCTTTGTGATTGCTATGACTGGTCAATTCTCTGACGTGCAAACAACAGTACGTTCTATGAGGCGCTTAACTTTGCTGCATGGTGTGTTTTCCTTCTTTTTTAAGACTACCGTTCTTGCTATGAGTATCAATATAATATCTTGCGGCACTAATTTAAACGTTGTTTGATGAGCAATTTTAGATAGAATATTCAATTTTGAATTGTAGATTTTGAATTTTGAATTTCCCGAAAGTGTTAACTCTATCAAAGGTGTGGAACTATGATTCTCTACTTATAGAAAGATGAAATCGTAGAATAATATTCTTAACATAGACCTAACTTAAATAGCCGGAGTCAGTTTATGCCTTATAACAAAATAAATGAATTACCTCAAGATATCCAAACACGACTACCAGAACACGCTCAACAGATTTTTGTAGCTGCTTTCAATGCTGCTCAAAGTGACGGAATGAATGAAGATACTTCTTTAGAAGTAGCCTGGAATAGTGTTCACAATGAATATGAGCCAGACAGAGAAGGTAACTGGCATAGAAAACCAGAAGATCCTGCCATACATCATAAAGCTGTCATGTCTGGTGGTAATTAATTACCTAAAAAATAAATATTAATTTATAGGCGGTCTTTATAATGAGAAACCGCTTTTCATTGGAAATTATCCATGAGCAATACTACAACACTCTTTCGTGCAGGTGGTCAAGCAGAACTTGATTTAATCGCTGCAACTATACAGCCTTTCTACCCCGACTTCCTTTCCAACCAATTTTTTATCCTGTACTTAACGAAGCCTATGGTGTAGAGATTGCTAGAGAGTGGAACACAAAAGACAAAACATCTAGATATGTTGGTTATGTAACAATATTTTAAGTTAAAACAAAATTTATCGACAATACAGCTTGCGAACTGTCAGTAGTGCTCAACAGCAAGAGTATTGGATACCTGCTGAGAAATTAGATGCATTTAATGCTAATATTGTAGATATGATTGAAGTTATTGCTGAATTTAGAGCAACTTCAAATAAATAAGACTAAGTTGTATTAACTACAAGCCATGCTAGTTATCAAAGACGAAATTAAACTTCGTCTCATGCGAGATGATAAACAAGACTATCTGTTAATGGAAAAATGGCGTTCTGATGAGGAAGTGTTAAAATTTTATGGCGGTAGAGATTATCCTTATGATTTGAAAAAAGTCGTAGAAACATATCAACCTAGAATTTTGGGAGAAGAACCTCTAATTCCCTGCATTTTCTCTTATAAAAATATAGAAATTGGTTATTTGCAATATTATGATCTCAATCAATTACCACCACATATTAAACAAATGTATTCTCTAGAAAAAACAGATAATATCTATGGAATTGATTTATTTATTGGTGAAACTAAATATTGGAATCAGGGAATAGGTACAAAATTGCTTTCAGCCGTGATAAATTATATTTTTACTGAAGTGCACGCTGTAAAAATTGTTATTGATGCCAATGTTAGGAATCTCCGTGCCATTCACTGCTATGAAAAATGTGGATTTGTAAAAATTAAGCTGTTACCATCTCATGAACTCTATGAGGGCAAATATCAGGATTGTTGGTTAATGGCAATAAAACGTAATAATTCACTACACTAAGAATAAATTACCTTGGTGGAATTTAGGTGCCTATAAAAACTATGACTCAAGCAACTACAAGAATTTGTATACTAGGTGGCGGCTTTGGTGGACTTTACACCGCCCTTCGTTTAAGCCAATTACCGTGGGAGTCTACACCAAAACCTGAGATTATATTAGTAGATCAGAGCGATCGCTTTCTCTTCTCTCCCTTCCTGTATGAACTCCTCACTGGAGAACTGCAAGCTTGGGAAATCGCCCCACCATACCAAGAACTACTACAAGGAACAGGTGTGCGTTTTCATCAAGCAGTTGTCTCAGAAATCGATACCGACAAGCAACAAGTACAATTACAAAACGGACTAGAAATAGCCTACGACCGACTAGTATTAGCTTTAGGTGGCGAAACACCTCTTGATCTAGTTCCAGGTGCTACAACCTACGCTCACCACTTCCGTAGCATCACAGAGGTTTATCGCCTAGAAGAAAGCCTACGAGTTTTAGAAGCATCAGAAACAGAAAAAATTCGTATAGCCATAGTCGGTGCAGGTTACAGTGGCGTAGAATTAGCTTGTAAACTTGCAGATAGAATTGGCGAAAAAGGACGCTTCCGCCTAATTGAAATCAGCGATCAAATTTTGCGAACTTCCCCAGAATTTAACCGCCAAGCAGCGAAAAAAGCCTTAGAAACCAGAGGTGTGTTTATAGACTTAGAAACCAAAGTAGTCTCGATTGGAGAAAATACCATCTCCCTAGAGTATAAAACTCAAGTAGACGAAATTCCCGTAGATTTGGTAATTTGGACAGTTGGGACAAGAGTTGCCCCACTCGTAAAAACCCTACCCCTCAAGCAAAACCAACGTGGACAAATCACCACCACATCAAAACTGCAAGTCCTGGAACATCCCGAAATTTTCGCTTTAGGAGATTTAGCAGACTGTCTTGATACAGAAGGAAAGCAAGTACCAGCTACAGCGCAAGTCGCCTTCCAACAAGCCGATTATACCGCTTGGAACATCTGGGCATCTCTAACAAATCGTCCTTTACTTCCCTTCCGCTATCAACAATTAGGAGAAATGATGGCCTTGGGAGTAGACAACGCTACCCTCACAGGTTTAGGCATCAAATTAGATGGTTCTTTAGCATACATCGCCCGTCGTTTAGCTTATTTGTATCGTTTACCAACTTTAGAACATCAATTGAAAGTTGGGTTTAGTTGGTTAGTCAGTCCTATCATCAAAACCCTTTCTCAGTAAAATAGGTAACAGCGAATAGGTGACAGAAGGCAGACGAGTAGAGGTCCTGGGGCTGGTGGGGAGGCTGGGGGAGAAAAATTGAGCCTTCCTCCTGATAGCTTACCCTATGGTAAGCAAGCCACACGTAGTGTACCGTAGGCATAGCGTGGCGATAGCCATACTCCTAAACTCCTAACCAGTAACTGACATTAATTTTAGAAATTATGAAAAAACCAAAAGTTATTTTTTTAGATGCGGTAGGTACACTCTTTGGTGTTAAAGGTAGTGTAGGCAAAGTTTATAGTCAAATAGCCCAGGAATTTGGCGTTGCAGTTTCTCCGGAAATCCTCAATAAATACTTTCTTAAAAGCTTCAAAGCTGCACCACCATCCATATTTCTCCATACAGATATTCAAGATATTCCCCAGCGAGAATTTGATTGGTGGCGCATTATTGCCCTCAAAACCTTTGAAGGTGCAGGTGTTCTCAATGAATTTTCTGATTTTTCCGCTTTTTTTAGCGAACTTTATATTCACTTTGGTACTGCTGAACCTTGGTTTGTCTATCCAGATGTTCCTCTGGCTTTGGTAAACTGGCGACGGTTAGGAGTTGAATTAGGTGTACTGTCTAATTTTGATTCCCGTCTATACTCAGTATTACAAAGCTTAGGACTGAGAGACTATTTCAAATCCATTACCATTTCCACCCAAGTCCGTACAGCTAAACCAGATCCGCAAATTTTTAACATCGCCTTGCAAAGTCATCACTGTTCACCAGAGGAAGCATGGCACATTGGAGACAGCATAACAGATGACTATCATGGCCCTAGAAAGGCTGGTATGAGGGGTATTTGGATTAACCGCCAGCAAAATTACTAAATTATTTTTTCTTGGTTTAATATAATAAAATATATCTCCTTGGCTCTAGATGTTTGGAATAGCTCTAGAGAAAGACAACCACCACAGACCTTTCGTTGTGTCACTCCTAAACCTAACCTTAGTTCAGCTAA
>CAJTBH020000269.1:0-14102 GCA_910574055.2 Azolla filiculoides
CCTTGGCGGGAAGTCACCTGGAAGCATATTCCATTGACATCCAGTTTTCAAATGATAATAGATGGCATTACATATTTCACCCATATCTGTTGTGGGTGGATGCCCTCCTTCTTTGGCTGGTGGAATCAATGGGGCCAGGATTTCCCACTCCATATCAGTTAAGTCTGTGGGGTAAGACTTTCGTTCCATGATTAGCTATGTAAATACACTAGATTTTATGTATCCTATCCTTCCAACATTCCTTTTCTACTCCCCTTTACATTTACCTTATCAATAGCCTCTGATATAGAAATCTACAAATGTATAGGTACTATAAATTCCCTTCCCTATGTGAACCTGCGTTGCATATCTTTTTGGGAAATTGGTACAACTTAAAAGAGATTCAAGACGTTGTTTCTTTTTGACTTGCTCTCCCAAGTTGATGTATCCATACCCTGCGAAAGTTCCTTCTAAAGTTTTTTAGAAAATTTTTCCAGATTTATTGGCCTGTCCCCCTTGAGTCATAGTCATACTCAAATCCTCTGCGAAAAGTCCTATTTATTCTAGAATTCCACAAAAGCAGTCGTAAAGGGGAATAGGAATTCAAAATTAAGAAAGTCAGATAAAATTTGAGTATTTGGATAAAAATAATAAATATGATAAGTTTGTACTTGAGAACAGATATATTTATTAAAGTCTAAATTTTAAAATCTGAAAAAATATAAAATATCTATTCCCTAACTTCTTCTCTAATTCTCCCTTTACTTGGGGAGAAATAGAGGAGATATTTGTTTTGTAGGAACAGGTGTATGAGGTGGTGAGGTATTTAGATAAATTTAGCAATTTCACCTTAGCTTCAGCAGGTTTTAACTTCAGCATGACCATTGCGGATAGCCCATGCGAGTTCTAGCATTTGAGTCCAGCGTTTTTGTAGTTGTTTAGGGGTACATTGGACAGCTTTAGCGATCACTTGATCATTCTCCATTAGAGTTTTTAGCTGAAAGATTTGCTGTTGCTGTTCTGTGAGTTGATTCCAAAAAGCATCCCACTGCTGAGAAGATAAACCCAACTTATGTTCTAAACCAGCACCCAGCCATTGATGTACTAGTTGCCAGTGGTGTTGTTTAGCAAACTTCTCAACGTGATACTTAAAGCGTTGTTGCAAATAATCGCGCTGACGGCTAGTTAATCCTAAAATTTGGTCAATTTCCGGTGCTGAGAGATCCTGAAGTTTAAGAGACAGGTAATCCATGCAATCAGCTTGACCTTGAGATTCCAGATATTTCATCAACTCTGTAATCACGCGATCGCGTTCCGACTCCTCAGATGGATCAAAATTAGGTTTAGCAACCATCTGTGACCTAATTTGTTGCACGGCCAAATTACGTTGATAAGATTCTGCCTCTTCAGTCTTAGCTGAATCCACAGCCATTTCAATATCTACAGTCGTTTCTTGGGGTTGACGACGAGCAAAACCTTGAGCGCGTAACACAATCAACTGTTGATTAGCACCACCAGGTAAATTAATCCGCCGTTTAGCATACTGCTCCGTAAAAGCCATATACTCAGCTAATTGTAGTTGAGTACGTGGTGTGTAATCTTCAGCTAATTCATTTTCTCTGCGAAAAGCTTTAATCGCTTCAATATAAAAAGCTTGCAGAAAATCTTCAATCAGATTGTAACGAGCTTCAAAACCTAATTCTGAGCCAGCAACAGTAACATGGCGATAAACAATAGCACCTAAACTACTATGTAATTCTACACGCCCTTGTTTTGAGCCTAATTGATAGTAACGCAGGCACTTTTGTAAACGGTGTCTTGCTAAAGTAATCTGCCAAGACCTAACTTGCCCTGAAGTTTGGATGCGGGAACTTTTATCACATATCCGTTCTACTTCTTTAGCTATGCGTTTAGTTACGGCTTGCACACATCCAGTTGAAGCTTTTACCTGACTCTGCATTTCCTGACAAAGCAGTTGCAATAAAGTCTCAGAGTTAATATCTGATAAGTCTTCGGTTGAAATATCACCATCAAAAGCAGGTGTGGAATTTGGCAGATTGACGAGGTTAGCTTTCATGACTTTTCCTGAAATTGGTATTGCACCTTAACTAAAACGCAGACACAGTATTTAAGCACAGTCATAACTGGATAATTTTGTTGGTATTGATTCATCAAAACTTACCTTTTATGAGGTTTACTGATAACACTGTAATAAATTTCACAAGTTAAGGGCTTATCAAGTGTGTCGCTTCTTTTATCAGCAACTAGATCAAAGGTGAGACATCGGCTTTGAGTAGGCGCTACAATTAGTCCAAACCCTAGGAATGCAAAGATTTGCTGCCATCCCTTTTCCCGTGATCCCAGCATCTTTTTGTATGACAATTTCAAAATTGGAGTATGTTTATCACAATTTGCGAAACAGAGGGTTGCATCTGTAAGACTTAATTATTATACCCAAGCTGCTGCTGCTTCCCAACCTAACCCCCTCCGTGTAATGACTGGTTCTTCATCCGTTAGGTCTAAAATGGTAGAAACATGATACGTAGGTTCTTCACCTGTATCTATAATAATGTCCACCAAGTTATCCCAACGGTCAAATAGCTCTACCCGCGACATAATATTTTCTGAATCTAATTCAGCTATTTCATAGTCTATGTCCTTGGGTGGTAAATGTGCCGAAGTGGAAATAATCGGATTTCCTAAGGCTTCCAGCAATGCCAAACATACAGTATGGTCTGGCACTCTAATTCCTGTGGTTTTTCGCTTGGGATTTTGCACCAGTCGCGGCACTAACTTGGTTGCAGGTAGCAAAAAAGTGTAGGAACCTGGTATCAAACGCTTCATAATCCGATAGGCTATATCACTTACGAAGGCATAAGTTGCCACATTAGAAAGGGAAGGACATAAAAATGTCAATGGTTTATCATTCCCTAACTGCTTAATTTGCCGCACTCTTTCCACTGCCGACTTGGCATTCAAATCACAACCAATTGCATAGACTGTATCAGTAGGGTAGAGCATGATAGCGCCACTAGAAAGCGCCAACTTTATATCCTCTATACGACGGTTTTGAGGATTATCAGGATGAATTGTAAAAGTTTTGGCCATAACCTGATTGGGAACTGGGGACTGGGGAAATTAACCTTTTACTTTTTGCCTTTTGCCTTTTCCCACTGACAACTAACAACTGACAACTGACAACTGACCAATTTATGAATAAAATTGCTTATCTTCAATGTCCAACGGGAATTTCCGGTGATATGTGCCTGGGTTCGTTGGTAAGTCTGGGTGTTCCCGTAGAGTATTTAGTAGGAAAACTTAATGCTTTGGGAATTGAGCAGGAATACCAATTACGAGCAGAACTTGTTCATCGGCAGACTCAGCAAGCTACTAAAATCCATGTCCATTTAGTACACCACCACCATTATCACCATCACCATCATGGCCGCCATCTACCAGAAATAGAGAAGATGATTCTCAAAGCTAAATTGCCATCACAGGCAGAAGCTTGGAGTTTAGCTGTATTCCGCCAGTTAGCAGTGGCAGAGGGAGCGGTACATGGTATTGAACCGGAAAAAGTTAATTTTCATGAGGTGGGTGCTGTAGACGCGATTGTAGATATTGTTGGTACTTGCTTGGGGTTGGATTGGTTAGGTATCGACAGCAATCAGGAAGGATTACCTTTGATATACTGCTCACCGTTTCCGACTGGTGGGGGAACTGTTCGCGCTGCACATGGTCAAATGCCAGTACCAGTACCAGCAGTATTGAAGTTGTGGGAAATGCGGAGTTGTCCAGTGTATAGTAATGGTATTGACAAAGAACTAGTAACACCGACAGGGGCAGCGATCGCAACTACCTTAGCTAGAAGTTTTAGTTCACCACCTCCAATTATCCTCAAACAAGTGGGACTAGGAGCAGGTTCTCTCGATTTACTCATCCCCAATATACTACGACTCTGGATCGGTGAAAGTGTAAATGAAAAGACAAATATTCCTGATTTTGCTAATACTAGTCCTAATTTAGAAATCATCTCTGTCCTAGAAACTCAAATTGATGACTTAAATCCCCAAGCTGTTGGCTATGTCTTTGATGCTTTATTTGCCGCAGGGGCCGTGGATGTCTTTACTCAAGGTATAGGAATGAAAAAATCCCGTCCAGGGCTTTTGTTGACTGTAATTTGTTATCCAGAACATTTAGCCAGTTGTGAAGAGATTTTATTCCGCGAAACCACTACTTTAGGAATTCGTCGGACTACTGAACAACGCACTATTTTACAACGGGAAATACAACAAGTAGAAACGCCTTATGGTAATGTGCGTGTGAAAGTGGCCTGGAAAGGACAAGCAACAGAGAAAAGTATTACTAACGTGCAGCCAGAATATGAAGATTGTGCAGACTTAGCACGAAAACATAATATTCCCTGCCGTGAAATTCAACGTTTGGCGTTACATAATTGGTATTGTCAAACTTAACTCTGAAAAAAAACAGATTTAGGGGATAAAAACTAGACTTAATTGAAGAAATTGAATAAAAAAATGGTGGGCAATGTCTACCTGACCAACATCAAATTAATTTCAATCAGGTTCTCTTAAAGTTCTTTTGACTGCTTCTCCTGCATCTTCAGTTCTGCGTTGAATATTTTTACCAACATCTTCAGTTCCACGCTGTACATTTTTGGTTAAACCTTTGGCAGCATTTCCAACATTCTCCTGAAGATTTTCTACTCCTCTTTTAGTCCCTTTAGTTACTCCTTCTCTCACTTCTTTGGCTGAACTTCCCACATCTTCACCTAAATTTTTTACTCTCTCACCAAAAGGCGTTCCTTCCCGATAGTTACGGACATATTGATCGGTAGTATCAATTCCTTTGCGTTCAATGTTTCTCTGAGCATTTTCTATTAGTGCATCTGCTCTATCTCTGGCTGATTTTTGTGCTTCTCTTGATCTAGGATCAACATCACTAAAATTGTTCATTCCCCCTTGATATGGAGAAATAGGATAATCTTTTGTGGGGTCATATCTTTGCACATTTGGCGGTTGTCCCGCAGGTTGAGGTGGTTGTCCGGCTATAGTGGGACGATTACAAGCTTGGACTAGAAACAGAAAAGTTGCTGCCAAAAATACCGTTATAATTTTCAGTGGGCGTAGATTCTGTACCCAAGTAATTAATTTCTTCACCTTCTTCTCCTTGTATTTTATTATCTGATTTAAAAATCAAAGTTCTATTTGCCTACAACTGGATCTTTTTATAGATCAGGTTTAGCACTGGCTTCATCTCCGTTCTCTTTTAAAAATCCTGAAGCTTTTTCAACTGACTCTGTGACAGTTTCCATTCGCTCTTGAATGCGAGTTTTTATATCTGGTTCACGCTGAATTAATCCACCTGGTTCAGAATGTTTGAATTCTTCTTGTGTGATAATTGGTAGTTCTGCTTCTTTCCTAACCCTACCTGAAGATTTTTCTGCACCAGGGTAAAGAATTTCTGCTTCTTTATTCACCGCTAGTAATAATTGTGATGTTAAAGGTAAACTAGCTTGATCATCCTCTGAATTACCATGTTTAGCAGTTACTTTTGGGTCAGTGGATATTCCCAAATTTGTATATTTGTCACGACCACTCTGATAAGGATTATTTGCTCCACCAGCTTGTACAGGAGTACTTTTGGGTACACCTTGAGCATTTACTCCACTACAAGCGGTGTTAACTATCAATAATATTCCAGCTACAAAGATAGTTATAATTTGGCGTATTTGCAATTTTTTACAGAAATTTATCAAGTATTTCACTTTTTCCTCCTTATGCAGGATTAAACTTCAATGAGTTGTCAGATTATTAATTTACACAGCCAATACTTACACATATTTGGTAGAGGCTTAAGTTATTAACATACATCAACAACATTTACCAACTTAAAAAAATAAAACCCTATCAACCTCTGGCGTAGGTCACATTTTACTTCTGAAAAAATTACAATTCTATCTAACTATGGAGAGATATTATTTAATATAATAATTTTGGCAATTTTACGGTTAAATTCTACTAATGAAAAAAGTTTTACGCTGGTTCATTTTGGGGGTAACACTGTTTTTTTTAGGAAAAGCCTTAAAGGATAATTGGTCAGAAGTGAGTTCTATGCGTATTGATGCAGCAGGATGGGCAAGTTTGGCAGTTGCAACAGGTGTAACTTTACTTGCACATACGTGGGCTGGTTGGATATGGACTTGGGTGTTGCAAGAGTTAAATCAATCTGTATCATCGCCTCAGTTTATCCAAGTTTACCTAAAGACGAATATAGCTAAGTATTTACCTGGTAATGTTTGGCATTACTATGGACGAATTTTAGCGGCTAAGAATGCTAATGTTTCTGCGGGTGCAGCAACTCTAAGTGTTTTACTAGAACCTTTACTGATGGCTACTGCGGCTTTGATTATTGTTGTTTTATTTGGTAGTCAATTATTATTAAATAATAGTAATTTTGTGATCCAAATTCTGCAAATTGTAAGTTTATTTGTGGTGCTTGGTGCTGTTCATCCTTGGCTTTTAAACCTATTGATTCGCTTTTTATATAGGTTAAAGAATAAAAAATCTGACCCTGAGAATCAGTCTATTAGTAGTTTAAGTATTGAATGTTATCCTCTACGTCCTTTGTTGGGAGAACTAGTTTTTTTAGGATTGCGTGGAACTGGATTTATATTAACTATGTATGCTCTGGGTTCGTTAGACTTGAGCCAAATTCCTTTATTACTGGGTGCTTTTAGTTTTGCTTGGGTGCTAGGATTAGTTGTTCCTGGCGCACCTGGTGGTTTGGGAGTTTTTGAAGCAACGACTATAGGAATTTTACAGCATCGTTTCCCTGCTGCTTTGGTAATAAGTGCGATCGCACTCTATCGTCTCATTAGTATTTTCGCAGAAATCGCTGGCGCTGTTTTAGCTTCCCTCGATGAACGCGTTGCTAGTTAATAAGAAAAAATGGGTAAACAGTTTTTACTACCATTTACCCATCCTCTCATTTTGAATTTTTTTAATGGGGGTGGGGGGACTTGAACCCCCACGACTTTTTACAGTCAACGGATTTTCATTCTCTCGCAGCTTTCACTACTGCCTTGTTGCTTCAGCAACTTCAGGCTTTGAGAATTGGACTCTCCCTTTACCCTCGGCTTTACGTTAGGGTAGCTCCCGTCGAGTCTCTGCACCTTCCCGGAATTTTGAATTTGGGATTTTAAATTTTGAGTTTAACTCCAAAATCAAATCTCAAGTCTAAATTTTCTGGGCTTGGCTCAGGATTGCCATATCTGTAAACAGATTTAGGTTTCCCTGAATTTGAGAGCTTCCACTTAAAAGATTTCTCTATCAAGGCCCAGTTTTCTAAGTCCGTAGCGTCTACCATTCCGCCACACCCCCAAAGGGTTTCCGATGTCTGGAGGTCAAGACCTCTTTGTCTATTTTACCATTAGTTGCATCTTTTGCGCAAGTAGTTTGAAAAATTTTGTTCTTAAACAGGATTTTTTCTTATCTAGCAACTAATCGCTTTTTATGGCAAAATCTCATTCATTATATCATAATTCTAGCTGGAATTTGCGATTATGACAAGAAGTAGTTGAAAAATCTATTTGCTTTTCTAGCAAAAGCTATCAGTGATACTTCCCTGAGTCTGACAGTTCATCATATCATGGGGAGTAGATGCACCAAATAGTCTTCTCAAATCCGACAAAGAATTATGGTTGTAGCACTACTGTATCTGATTTTGGCTGGAGCTTATCTTCTGGTAGTACCAATGGCTGTGATGCTTTACCTAAAGCTGCGGTGGTATACGGCTAGTTCTATAGAGCGTGGCTTTATGTACTTTTTAGTGTTCTTCTTCTTTCCGGGTCTGTTGCTGCTCTCACCAATTGCAAATTTTCGACCCCGGCGCAGACAGATTGTTTAATTTAGATTTGTTAGGTCATTACTCTCATGCGACGCATTGACGCAATCGGAATTACTTTTGGCATTTTTGTGGCTGGTGGCTTGGCTTATGCAATCTTGCAGCTGGTCGGTTTAGATAGTCAAAGTGCTGGTATTTGGAGCCAAGCTTTACTGGTTGTGGGTTTGATTAGTTGGTTAGCCACCTATCTTTTCCGTGCAGGGAGTAAAAAAATGACCTACCATCAACAACGGGAAGAGTATGAAAAGGCGTTCCTACAAAAGCAACTGGATGAACTCACTCCTGAAGAATTAGCGAAAATCCAAGCTGAAATAGAATTGGGTGACAAGTGAATGGGGGCTGGGTACTGGGGGCTGGGATTGGGAATCTAACCAACTACTACTCACTACTGAGTAACGACTAATGACTACTACAATTTCTCGTTGTTTTGAAACTCTCAGACGGAATCACGAGTGCGCTCTGATTCCGTTTATTACTGCTGGTGATCCTGATTTAGAAACTACTGGTAAGGCTTTGCAAGTTCTAGATCGTTCTGGTGCGGATATTATTGAGTTGGGTGTTCCCTATTCTGATCCTTTGGCAGATGGTCCTGTGATTCAAGCGGCTGCTACCCGTGCTTTGGAGAGGGGTACTACTTTGGATCAGGTGTTGGCAATGCTGCACGCAACTACTCCTGGTTTACAAGCGCCAATTGTTTTATTTACTTACTACAACCCGATATTGCATCGAGGAATTGAGAAGTTTCTGGAACAAATTAAGGCTGCTGGTGTAGCGGGTTTGGTTGTTCCTGATTTACCTCTGGAAGAGGCGGCAGGGTTGTTAGAACCAGCTTCTGAGGTGGGGATTGATTTAACTCTCTTAGTCGCTCCTACAAGTTCTGCCCAGAGGATAAAAGCGATCGCTCGTGCTTCCCAAGGATTTATCTATTTGGTGAGTGTAACTGGTGTGACGGGAATGCGAAACCAAATGGAAAGCCGAGTTTCTGATTTACTCACACAAATTCGCTCTGTCACAGATAAACCTATTGGTGTGGGCTTTGGTATTTGGGAAACGGAACAAGCACGTCAAGTCCGAGAATGGGGTGCAGATGCAGCGATTGTCGGGAGTGCTATTGTCAAGCGGTTGGCAGAAGGAACACCGGAAGCAGGACTTGATGCGATCGCAGAATTCTGCCACAATCTGAAGTCAGGTATCAAAACTACCTCTTGATGATTTGGGAAAAGTAGATTAAAAAAGGTAACAGCGTAGTTTTTTTATCATCTATGTAGTGGACAATTTGACTGAATGTGGTTTTGAATGTTAACAGCACATACCAAGCTGAAAAAAAACTACCTGATAAATTTGCTTATAGTTTGAGTTTTATGTGAATTGAAACAGGCAAGACATTATGAGTGTGAGAGCGAGTCAGTTAAAATCAAGTTATGCTACCGTCGGAGTTGAGGGGTAAAAACGATGAGTGAAAGTATGGCATTTATCGGCGGAGTTGCTGTAGCTGGTCTGGCGGCTCTCCTACTGTTGAAAGGAACAAACACCCCAATACAATCTAACTTCGCTGCTGCTCCACAAATGCCAGCCACATTTGTAGCACCCCAGGTTATGCAGCAGCCCATACAGTATCCACCTTACGGACAACCAGTATATACAAATCAACAACCCGTAGCGCCCAATTCTAGTCAGAGTCCGGAAGTGGAAAAGTTGAATACGCAGTTAGAAAAGCTGAAAGCTGACAACGAACAAATACGGTTACAAAATATCCAATTACAGGGTCAATTACAAAATTTCACCCAACAGCAGTGGCAGTTAGCCCAACAGCAAAATCAACCAAGAGTAGCTGCACTACCTCCTGAACAAAATCGCTGGTGGTCTTCACCGATCATTTGGGCTGTGGGAGGAGCTACACTCACTATTGGTGGTGGTGTTGTTGTCGCTGGGGTCTTATCTTTATTTTCTCCCAAGCAACGTCCTACTCGCACTGTGCAGGTGATTCACCCCTACAATGGACCGACACCACCTTTGGCTACTGTCCGACGGGCTGAATTGTTACCATCCTCACGCCCAGAAGCTAGACGAGTGGTGGAGAATGCGGAATACGACGAACTACGCTAACAGGTTGGTAATTGGTAATGGGTAATTAATTGTTAATGGGAAAAATATGATTTCCATTACCATGCAGTTAAAAGGTGCTTTCAGGCTTGTCTGTATCACTAGGGGCTTTTGTAGTGGTTGTTGTCTTTTCATAAATTTTATTATCTTCCTTGGGAAGAACTTGTTTAGCAGCATTTTGCGCTGCTTGTTTAAACATTGGGTCTAATTTATCTTGCCAGTATTTAATATTGGGTAACTTTTCTGGATGATCTCGATAAGCTAGGACTTTATCCCATTGGCCGTTATCAATGGCTCGGTTAATTTCATTAGCAAGTGCTTCGGCTTTTTCCCAATCTTTATGCCATTGATTCATAATTTCAAGAGTTTCTTTGATTCCTGAAGCAGCATTAGCTGGAACTGATTTGAGAATTGTGATCGCACCATTTACATCACCTGACTCAAACTTCTGTCTGGCACGTCCTACTATTTTCTGTTTGTCCTCATTAGCTGGCTTTCTCTCAGTTTCAGAAGTTGATTGATCAGATATTTCCGCTTTGGAAGTAATGGAAGTAAATACAGTAATTGGTTTTGCTTGTGGTGTAGGAGTTGATCGAGATGCTATTAAAGGCTGATCATCTACGGTTTGAATGGAAATTCCTTGATCCCTTAAACAAGAAATCCATTGATCATTATTAGAAATCACATCTGAATGCGCCCAAGCCAAACGTCCAGATTTTAGTTTCAGTTCTATCCAACCACGTTTTGTGCGCTTACCAGTAATATCAAATTCACTAGCATCACCAACTATTTTTAAAATATTATCAGAATTGATAGCACTCGGTTCAGAACGGATATTAGAATTAGCTGTGACTACAGCCAAGCAGTTTTTCGTGCTACTTTTTGCTGTCCAATTAGCAGCTATATTTTTCACATTGGGATATAAATTTGTGACCAAAGCCGCTGCACTACCTGCTAATAAGATGGCAATGATTAAAGGTAATGGATCAGGTTTACTAGATTCTGTAAGAGGTTTATTAACTGCATTGTTAATTACAGGATTAGTAGGGGCCACAGCGACAGTGTGCTCTGAAACAACTTGAGATGGGGGTGGGAAAGATGGAGATTTGTGGGCTTTGTAGCTAAGTTGTTTCGGAGCTTCTGAAGATAAGGAATATCCAGAGGTAAGATTTAGAAAATCTCTACACGCTTGCAGTGCTTCTGTAGCTGTTTGGTAGCGGTCTTTGAAGTGATAACGCACCATCTTACTTAAGATTTCTGCCAAGTGGTAGTTAACAGGAAGAAAATGCTGCCAGAGGATTTCACCGGTATTAGAATCTTCTTGTAATTGCTTGGCTGGTACTCCGGTTAAAGTTTGAATAGCAATAATCCCCAGGGAATAAATATCACTATTAGGACGGGGTTTACCTTGTCCCTGTTCTGTAGGCATATAGCTAGGTGTACCAATAGCTACAGTAGCAGTAGTCCGTGCGGCAACTGTGACTAAAGGCGATCTCAATTGTTTGACTGCTCCAAAGTCTAGCAACACCAATCTATAATCACAAGACCGACGAATGATATTGTCTGGTTTAATATCCCGGTGAATTACACCTTGTTGATGGACAAATTCTAAAATACCCAGAACTTCTAGCAACATTTGCATGACTTGGCTTTCACTCCAAGGTTCGCCGGGGATTAGTTCTTCACTTAGGGTATGTCCATCAATATATTCTTGGACTAAGAAAAATTCTTCATTTTCGTCAAAATAAGCGAGTAGCCTGGGTATTTGGTCATGATTACCTAGCTTTTCTAAAGTTTCCGCTTCGTTATTGAATAGACGTTTAGCAGTTTCAAAAATTTTGGGATCTGTGCTAGCTGATTTGAGGTGTTTGACGACGCAAATGGGATTACCAGGTCGTTTAGTATCGTGGGCAATATAAGTTTGACCAAATCCTCCCGTTGCCAAAATGCGTATGACTTGGTACCGATGGTCTAGTAGTTTGCCTATCATATTCCCTCCCCAGTTTTAACACCTAATTTTCCAGTTGGTAGTCAATATCTCCAGATTTTCTGCTAAGAAATCCGCTATCTTGAGAAAAGATTTAGAGTAAAAACACAGTTTTTGAATAAAACTAACAAGTTCTTTCTTTTCTTTTAGCATCTCTGTTAACTAGCAATGCCACCTAAGATAACAAATTCCACTGTATGGCAGCAATCCGAACTGCTGATGCAGCCTGCTTTTATTCGGGTTGTCGATAATATTCGTAAGCACCTTGATATATCCTCGTGGAAAGGAACTTATCATGATGTACTGATTTGGCCTCCTGGTTCAACTGATGAAACAAAAGTCGTAGTGACACACTGGTTGCAAGATATGGAAAATGCCACACCCCAACAGGTGGAAGATTTTAGGAAAAGTCTTGCCACTTTACCTATGCCCCATCCAGGATACCATTTGCGCTTGCAACGTCAAGAGCAGCAAGTTAATGTGGATTTGTGGGATCTGTGTTATCAAGTGTGTTTCTTAAATTACGATGCTGAGAATATCTCAGTGGATATTGATACTAGTTTATTCGATGACTTAGGAGAAGTGGATTGGCAACATCTGGAAAATAAGACGAAGATGCTGGTCAACCAGCTATTTGAGAGTTTACCAGAGGCTTGATGTCTGGGGGGTGTGGTATGGGAATATACACCCCTCTCATATACTTGATCAAAGAGAATTCAGAGGTTGTTTTAAACGTCTTTCTTCACCTGCCAATATCACTAAATAAAAACTTATTAGAGAAACAAGAAAAGATATTCTCAGTTCTATGGAATGATCATTCCATTCACGATTTGGGAAACCCTTTTTAAGGGCTTCAATTTGCTCTTTAGTAAAAGTGGCGGCTATTTCTGGTGAGATTTGAGCAAAAAAGTTTTCGCGCAGAGGATTAATATCCTGTTTTTTTTATTTTGTACTATTGTCATATTTTCGTTGCAGAGATATTTTAAGATTAAGCGTATTACATCTATTAGTTAATAAATAACACATTTTTTTATAAAATTTCCTGTAATTACACCAAAAAAATTTTCGTTTTTTTGCCAAAAACAACTTATTTCGGACTATATTTTGTTATTTGTGTTCATGATGATTTTACGAATAACCAGTCAATTAGACAACACGGAAATTTACTGAAGCGCATCCCAAAATTTGTTGCTTAAAGGGGAAAGGGAAAGAAAAACCTTTACCCTGTAACCTTTTTCTAAACTAATTTACCACTTCCCGGTTCAAAATTTAGTCAAAATTTAGTGTTGTATTCAGATGGACTGCACCGTATGCACATCTTCGGGGGTAACTTGAGCGCTCGCACTCAAATACTTTTCAATATAATGAAAGTCTCCAGCAGTAACTTGGTTATACGCCAAGTGACTAGCTTGACTCGTGATATCTTGATTATTCAAAATAAAACTAGCTTAGAGTTGTATTGTCGCTCGGTTTAATTCTTCATGACCACACGCTTTTCAGTAGTTAGTTGCTCTGAGTCTATTAAAGCATTTTTCATGCGATCGCTTTCCAGAGTCAACAGTGCTTCTAACTTATCTCACTGCACTGTACCAAAATAAGCCGTTTCATCAAAATAAGCCGTTTCATCAAAAGTAGTAAAAGCATTAAACTGACTACCCAAATTGCACCGGACGGTCAGTAGTACCCTTAAACATTAAATGTTCAAGTTGGTGAGAAATCCCATTTTCTCCTTTTCCCTCATTGCGGGAACCAACCTTATACCAAACCTGCACACTTAGGTGCAGTATGTACTTCTTTGGTGAGTACAGTTAAGCCATTTTCCAACACCGTTTTTTGCACCCCTTGGGTAAAACAGAGTGCAGAAAGAGATGTAACTACTGGTGTGGCAGCAGTGGTAAAATTGCCAGAAAACGGCATGAACACTCAGAATCAGACTGAGACACAAAGGTAAGACCATATAAAAACGTAGCTTCATAAGCCATTCACGAAAAAAAGTTACAGTTGTAGAATAGAGTCTGAGAGGATAGACGAACTAGGTTTTTCTATTTACATTTAATACCAAGTCTAAATGAGTGTAGATAGAACTGTAGAATAAAGAACATGGAAG
>CAJTBH020000271.1:0-14841 GCA_910574055.2 Azolla filiculoides
TAGGTTTAGCACTGACACAAGGAAAAGTCTGTGGTGGTTCTCTTTCTCTGGAGCTATTCCAACATCCTGCCAATTTATTGACCGTTATACAAACTTGTCCCCATCAAGCACTTTCTCTAATTGAGTTTTTTGACCAACCTATGAAAGCCATGGTTCACTCTGCTTTCCATACACCTTCTTTAATCCTTCTACCTTAGACCTGAATCCTTACCCAAAAACAAGCTCTGGAAGTGGAGCGACAATTAGCAGCGGAAAAGGAAAAAGCTCGAATTTTAGCAGCACATTTGCGATCACTAGGAGTAGATCCAGATAGTTTGGCAAATTAGGAAAAAACTATTATGACAACCATCAAATTAAACGATCTCACCATTGAATACCCGAACAGGCCGAGAATGAACGACAACGGGCGGGAAAATTAGCAGAAAAATTAGCAGAAAAATTGCGATTCCTTCGTAGCGCTGCGCTATCGCTGGGAATTTATCCTGATAGTTTGGGTTAAATTAATACTGAAAATAGTATAAAATGCCGGAATAACTTGGCTATGGCCTCTGGTGGTGCTTGAGAATGACCATTTCTATCAAAGATAATTTAACTTGGTTGCAAGTCCAGCGTTACTGGGAACTGCTGCACGTCTTGGTAGTGCGGACTCTCAAAGTGCGTTATCGTGGTTCATTCTTGGGTGTTTATTGGTCGCTGCTGAACCCATTAATTATGACTGGGCTTTACACTGCCATTTTTGGAGCCACCTTCTCATCCTATTATGGTCACTCAATCCTCAACTACGTATTAGCAGCATTTACAGGATTGGTAGTAATCAATTTCTTCTCAGCTTCCACATCCCAAGCGTTGATGAGTGTAGTAGGTAATGGAGCATTATTAAATAAAATCTGTCTGCCAGTCAGTGTTTTCCCTGTAGCTATGGTAGCAGCGAATATATTTCAGTTTTCCGTTGGGGCATTTCCGTTACTAGCATTGATGACTTTAGTTAATTCCAAAAGTCCAGTCAATGTCCTAGCATTGCTATTTCCATTTTTGGCATTAATTCTAGTTTCCACTGGCATTGGATTTTTAGTCAGTGCTTTGTATGTATTTTTTAGAGATTTACCTTACTTTTATGAGTTACTTGTCTTTGTGATTTGGATCAGCAGCCCTATCTTTTATCCAGCAGCAATCGTACCAAAGCAAGTCAAACCATTCCTTAGTTTAAATCCCCTCTCCCCCATAATTGAAAGTCTCCGTCAAATTACATTATCAGGAGCACCACCAGATTTAGGTTTAATTTGGGGCGCTTTACTTAGTGGCATAATTATTTTGTCGTTAGGATGGACTTGTTTTCATCTGTGGCGACATCAGTTTATGGATTTACTGTAAATGGAAGTTATTCGGCTGGATCAGGTTGCACTGTGGCGACGTACACAAGAAGAATTTTCTTATGATTTAAAGAAAACTATGCTTTCTATTTTAGAAGGTAAATATCGCCAGCCCGCCAAAAAATTAGTTTTAGGTACTGTTGATTTAGTAGTTGCTCAAGGCGAGAAGATAGGTATAATAGGTGCTAATGGTTCTGGTAAATCCACCCTTTTAAAGATAATTTCCGGTATTTTACAACCTACTAGTGGAACTGTAAGAGTACGTGGTCACGTAGCTCCTTTGATTGAACTAGGAGCAGGGTTTGATTCAGAAATTTCTGTCATGGATAATATACTGCTTTATGGTGTATTGCTGGGCTTTTCTAGGACTGAGATGAAAGAAAGAGCGCAGTCTATTTTGGAGTTTGCAGAATTGGAGGATTATGCTTTAGTTCCAGTTAAGGGTTTATCTTCAGGTATGGTCGCACGTTTGGGTTTTGCCATTGCCACAGATGTGCAGCCGGATATTTTGATTTTAGATGAGGTGTTATCGGTGGGAGATGAAAGTTTTAAGAATAAGTGCAAGCAAAGGATGGATAAGTTTTGGGATGATAATGCAACTGTTTTGGTTGTCTCTCACGATTTAGAATTTGTCAAACAATCTTGTCATCGGGCAATTTGGATAAATAAGGGAAAAATAATATTTTCTGGTAATGCTGCCCAAACTGTTGATTATTATTTGAATAGTTTGTAAAATTACGAAAATCACCAGATATAAAAAAGATTAGATAAAATGCAAATATAAAGGTAGAAATTTAATGGATTTACAGGGAATTAATGTATTAGTAGATGGATATAACCTAGAAATGATCCAAGGGACAGGAATAAAAACCTACGGTTTCACCTTAGTTAAGGCTCTGATTGCTCTAGAAGCAAATGTAGATTTATTATGTAGTCGTTATACTAATAGTTATAATAGTGATTTACTTTTAAATGAAGCTTTATTTTTCGACATACAAAAATCTAATAGTAGCAATTTAGAAATTAAGAGTATTATTAGTGCTGCTATTCAAGGATTTTATCAAGCCAAAGAAGTGCAAGTTAGTGATTTTGTCATCAAACGAGATGCCGACTATATTTTTGAGTATTTAGCTAGTTCAGGAAAAATATTCAATATTTCTAATTGTTATAGAACAGCCAATAATTTATATAAACATTTTCACTTACAAACCAGAGTAAACATTAAAAAGAAAATTGATATCTGGCATGTTACTTATCCAATTCCTATTAAAGTAAATGCTGCCAGAAAAATTACAACTATTCATGATTTAATTCCGTTAAAACTTCCTTATACTACTTTAGATGATAAAAAATGTTTTTTTAATTTAATCAAGGATGCAATTAAAAATTCCGAGATTATTCTAACGGTTTCAGAAAGTACAAAAAATGATATCTTACATTGTTTTGATGTTAATCCAGATAAAATTTATGTGACATATCAACCAATAATTGATAATTCACATTTGGTTGAAAACCATACAACAGAAACTAAGTTAAAAAAGTATAAACTTAAAAATAAACAATATATTCTATTTGTAGGAACTATAGAACCTAAAAAAAATATAGGCCGATTAATAGATGCATATAGTGGTTTAGATACTGATATGCAGCTAGTTATTGTTGGCAAAAAAGGATGGTTATGGGAAGATGAAATCGGTAAATTAGAAGCAGTATTTGGTAAAGATTTTAGCAGGGAAATTAAGTTATTGGAATATGTAGAGAAAAAAGATTTATTATATCTCTATAATGGTGCTTTTTGTTTTGTTTTTCCATCTTTGTACGAAGGATTTGGTTTACCACCTCTAGAGGCTATGTCTTTGGGATGTCCTGTTGTAACCTCTAATGTAGCTTCTTTACCAGAAGTTTGTGGAAATGCTGCTCTTTATGTAGATCCTTTCGATTCAGATGAAATTAGACTGGGAATTGAGAAGTTGATAAATAATCCTCAAATACAAAACCAACTTATAGAAGCTGGCAAAGAAAGAGTAAAACTATTTAGTATGGAAAATTATGCAAATAAACTTTATGAAGCTTATACAAAAGTAATCTAAGCATTTTGCTGATTGTAGCTAACTGAATCCTTACACCTGGTCAAAAATATGACTTTTCCAATCAATGATAAATACTGGATAAATACAGTATATTTTTTACAACAAAGAATTCAAGACGGAGATAAAATCATAGCACCAACTGAATTTGAAGAAAAATTAACAAATGTTATATACTATTCCTTAACCGGAGAGCATTCATGTGATGATTTTCAGTGGGTCATTATCCATAAGGGTATGATGGAAAATATAGAATATGCTTTTCTAGATAAAATTTTAGATAAATATTTTCCAATTTTTGCTAATGAAGTTTTCGTCATATTTACTAATCACACTTATATGCCTAAATTAGACAGTAACTATATTCATCTAGAATTTTTTTGGGAAAAAATTAAATTGATGAAAAGCATATATAGTAAATTGCAATCAAGGTTAGAAAAAGATTCTGCTAACAACAACATTTATTTCAACATAAAAGATGTTAGCTCATTGACACGGAAAGAATTAGAATTAAATAGCCGTAAAATGTCCCAGACAGTGTATTTAGGTAATGAGATGATTTTATGTCGAGTTTTAACTAAATATATGTGCTACGTTAATTCTCAAGACATGAGTTTGACTCCTCACCTTTGTCTTAATGGATACTGGGAATCTTGGATTACTCAAGCAATGGTTCGTGTTCTTGAAAGAGGTTTTTATTGTCTCGATATTGGTGCAAATTGCGGATATTATTCGCTAATTATGGCTGATGTTGTAGCTGAATCAGGTCGGATTGTAGCCGTTGAAGCCAATCCAAGATTAGCTACTCTTGTAGAGCGAAGCTTAGTTGTTAATGGTTTTAAAAGAAATTCTAAGGTTTTGAAAAAAGCTGTTTCAGATACAAATGGGACAAAAGTCAATCTTGTACTTCCTGAAGGTGGTTATTTAGGTGATGCAACAATATCTAGACCAGCTGACCTACCAGGAGATAGTATAGTGGAAGTTGAGACAGTAACAGTTGATGAATTAACTCAAGATTGGCCACGTGTTGATTTGATTAAAATAGATGCTGAAGGATCAGAAGAAGCTATTTGGCGTGGGATGCAGCAGACCATAAAAAGAAATAAAAATATAATTATAATTATGGAGTTTTGTAGTTATCGCAACTATGATCCTAAATCATTTTTAGAAGATATACAGGCAGCAGGATTTATAGTTCAATATATAGATATTGACTCACAAATAAAATCCTTGACTGTTGAAGATTACCTGACAGCACGTTCTGGTGAACATTGGGATTTATATTTACAGCGAAGAAAATAAGTTTTGATTTTTCAAGTTTCAGGGTTTAGGGGATAAAGTGTGGCTAACGCCACACTACGTCATCATCATAAATAGCTATAGCCCAGAAACTATTGAAAAATGAAGTTTCCATTTCCATCGGCTTTAATCAAGATAGAAGAACGAAAGGCTATCTTACCTATAAATTTTTTCACCGTTTAGACATACCTTGATAAGAAGCATTTTGCCACCAACAAGGCTTTGCTACAATATCATCAAAAAGGTATAACTAAACAGTCTCCTTTACCTGATTTCTACATAAGTGATCATCATGAGGCATATCTTGCACCTCTCCGTACAAACCCAAGCAACCTAAAAATATGGGTGATAAGACCACCTTATTTCTATTGGTTTCTATGGGTAAGTCAAGGGTTTTGCTAAAATACATACTCTGTAATTTAATTCCGTCAGTTTTTGTTGGTGCAAGATGTGAGCGCCCAAGGGGCGCGATTACACGCCCGCAATAAATGAAAGAAACACAGTTAACAAGACTTCTACGACTAATAACTTATACACTGAAAAAGTATCATGACAGTCAAAGCCGTTATTACACCGGTACAGTATTCATCCGAATGTGAGCGTGGTTCTGGGTGTTATTGGCAATGGTATTGGTGAAGTAGTTAAAGCTACTATGCCTTTTAGGAGACTAGATTTACTTGCCCACCCAGGCATGGTACACCCAATTTAAATCAGCGATGCAATCAATGCTGCCCTTGTGCCATGAGCAACTATAAAAAGCCGAAAAAACAAGATTTGGATATGAATTTACTATCCCAAATCAACTCGAATGCGGCAGGAATAGATATTGGTGCTGATAGGCATTGGGTAAGTGTGCCTGTGGGGAGGGATGAGGAAAATATACGCAGTTTTGCTTGTTTTACTGGCGACCTCTATGCAATGGCAGAATGGTTAAAGCAGTACGGTGTTGAGACCGTGGCAATGGAATCTACAGGGGTTTATTGGATACCTGTATTCCAGATTTTGGAGAGTCGTGGTTTTGACGTTAAACTCGTCAATGCTCACTATGTTAAAACTGTACCGGGTCGCAAAACCGATGTATTAGATTGTCAGTGGCTACAACAATTACATACTTACGGTTTACTGTCCGGCTCATTCCGTCCCGAAGACCAAATATGTAAGCTTCGCAGTTACATACGTCAAAGGGATAATCTGATTAAAAGTGACTCCATCCATGTACAGAGGATGCAAAAAGCGTTAATATAGATGAATATACAATTACATTGCTTCATCAATGATATTACAGGCACTACTGGACTGAGCATTATTAGAGAAATTGTATCTGGGGAACGAAACCCAGTAAAATTGGCCAGTTTGAAGGATGGGCGTATTAAAGCCAGCTTGGAAGAAATAGCTGCTTCTTTAACTGGAGACTATCGTTCAGAATTAGTTTTTATCCTTGAGCAAGAATTACAACTTTACGAGTTTTATCAAGCTCAAATCCAAAAGTGCGATAACCAAATTGAGCAATGTTTGGCTTCATTTACTGATAAAGTTGATGTTGAAAAAAAGCCTTTAGCTAAACCCAAGCGTCGGGGGAAAAAGCAACCAGGTAATGCACCACAGTTTGATTTACGTACACATTTATATCGCATCAGTGGTGTAGATTTTACTGCTGTTGATGGTTTGGGTGCTTTAACTGTACTGGTACTGCTTTCTGAAGTTAGTTTAGATCCAAAACGCTTCAAGAGTGTTAAGCACTTTACCTCTTGGTTAGGCCTATGTCCTGGTAGTCGTGTTACTGGCGGTAAAGTTAAAAGTTCCAAAACTCGCCCTATTGCCAGTCGCAGCGCGACTGCTTTTCGCATGGCGGCACAAACTCTATGTCGCAGTCATTCTGCTTTGGGTGCATATTACCGTCGTATGCAATCACGAATGGGCGCTCTCCAGGCCATTACTGCTACCGCTCATAAATTGGCACGTATTTTTTATCGCCTTTGGACATCTGGCGAACACTATACTGACCATGGTATTGATGCTTACGAACAACAGTATCGAGACCGGATACTTAAAAACCTGAAGATAAAAGCTCAAGCTTTTGGCTTAGAACTCATCCCTATTTCTGACTCAACGCAATGTGTTTCTTAGGAGTTTAAAGAGAGATGTCAATTCATACCGCACTTAATTTTCCCACATTATAACTTATAGTTCCAGCATTTTGACAAAGAAAAGCATTACTTAATGAACAGAGTAAATAATTCCTTCTCTAATCAATTAATAATAAATTTATCTATTATCTTCTCTCAACCAACCGGCATCAGCAACTATGCTCTAAATTTATTTCCCTATTTACAATCTCTCCAACCTACCCTATTAACAGCGCAAAAATATTCTGAATTCAACTGCTACCCAGTCCCAAATGATCTTACTCCTGCTGACGGTATTAAAGGACATTTACGCCGGCTAATGTGGACACAATTTCAACTGCCAAAGATATATAAAAACTTTAAATCTCAACTTTTATTTTCCCCCATACCAGAAGCACCTCTTTACAGTAACTGTCGTTTTATCATCATGTCTCATGACATGATACCATTACACTTTCCCAAACCATTTTCACCGCTAACACCATACCACCGTTACTATACTCCCCAAGTGTTTAAGGAAGCACAACATATTATTTGTAACTCAGAAGCAACCGCTAAAGACATCACCGAATTTTACCAAATACCCACCAGTAAAATCACACCTATTCTCCTAGCACACAATCGCACTCACTTCCGTTGTCTGAACCTACCCACCAGTAATTACTTCCTATACATCGGTCGTCAAGACCCTTACAAAAACTTGCAGCGACTCATCAGTTCCTTTGCTGCGCTACCTAATAAGGGAGATTATGAACTATGGTTAGCAGGTCCCACTGATAAACGTTACACCCCATTATTGCAAGCGCAAGTTGAAGAACTGGGTATCACTCATCGTGTCAAATTCCTCAACTACGTACCTTACAGTGAACTACCAACAATCATAAATCAAGCAGTTGCTCTCGTTTTTCCGAGTTTGTGGGAAGGGTTTGGTTTTCCTGTCCTGGAAGCAATGGCTTGTGGAACTCCCGTTATTACCTCTAATCTTTCTTCACTTCCCGAAGTAGCTGGTGATGCTGCTATTCTCATTAATCCTCATAACACAGGGGAAATCACAGAAGCAATGCAAGCAATTATCAATGATTCAGGAATGAGAAAACAACTTTGTCAAAAAGGCATAGAGAGAGCAAATTTGTTTAGCTGGGAAAAAACCGGACTTGCTACAGCAGAAGTTTTAAAACAATATTTCTGAACATACAATAGATGAAAATAAACTCAAATGAAACCTAGGACTTTGATTTGAAAGCGCACAATTTATGATTGCCAAAACTGGAAACTTATACCAGTATTAGCCACAACTACCGCTGCGGCAAAATTATCTGCTGGTACTAACTCCTGCAAACTCCAATCTCCAGGTAGAAGTAATTGAGCAGGTGCTGTTGGTGTCAAATAAACCTCAATTTTTTCCAGTTGAACTAAACCATCTCCAGTAGCTTTTAAATAAGCTTCTTTGCAAGTCCAGTAACGAAAAAATACTTGTTGTTTTTGTTCATTGGAAAGAAATTTGATTACTTCATATTCACTTGGTAAAAAGAACCTTTTGGCAAGATTTTCTAAATCTGACATAGGGCGAAGATATTCCAAATCTACCCCTATTAATCTTTGATAACTCACACCACATAAACCCAAATCTTGAGAGTGAGATAGATTAAATAACAGCCCACTATCAGCAAACTTAGCTGCTAAAATTGGCTTACCACGCTGTTGATATTCAAACTCTACCTGTGCAGGTTCTACACCTAAATAGCTTCCTAAAATAGTGCGAAGACTACCACGACCAGCAATAAAACGCTGACTATGTTCAGGAAAATAAAACCGTTCAGCACGACTAATTTCATCACTAGATAATGATTCACGAAACAATTGTAATTGTGATTCCGGTTGAATCAGGTCTATTTTCCAGATATGTACATCATCTGACGACAAAATCAAATTTGTGGGAGCAGGTAGCCAAAAATGATTAAATGTATTCACAGGTAATTGAACATTCAAAATGAGGATACTAGCTCTAGTTTGTCTCTTTGTTTTTCCTCGATCCACTGTAAAATACGATTCCAAGCCCACCATTGATCAGGATCTTGATTTTGATATTGGCATTTCTTACTGCTCACATAACCAACATGACCACCATAGCGAGTGAGTAGTAAATCTATGCTTGGATTTTGGGAACTGGCAATTTTTAAATCAGGAACAATACCGGGATGAAATAAAGGATCATCCGCAGCATAAAGAACTAAAGTTGGTTTTTGTAACTGAGGTAAAATATTTAACCCATTGGTGGCTTCATAATATTCTCCCACAGATGAAAAACCCAAACGCCCTATTACTAATTCTTCATCAAATCCCCAAATGCTGTTAGCACGTTCAATAGCTGCTGCATCAAAATGGCCGGGATGATGTTCATGTATTTTCCAGGCTAGTTTTTTTAATTGTCCAGCAATACGGGGTTCTACGTACTTACCAAAGGGTGTTGTTACTAAATAGGTAAGGGATCGCAAGGAATCTAAACTCGGACAAATTACCGCCCCACCAGCAACATCAATCCCTTTAATTCCTAAATCTACAGCGGCTTTTATGCCCCACAGAGCCAGTTGACCGCCCAAAGAGTACCCCGTCAACCAAAATTTATTTGGACAGCCCATTTTTGCTGCTTCAGCCGCAATTCTCACAAAATCTTCCCCTTCATACAACCCATCAGAAGTTAACGTTGGGGATAATTCAGCCGTTTTACCATGCGCTCGCCAATCAAATAACACCACAGCGTATCCTTGCGAGTATGCTTTACATCCCATTAACCTCAAAAACCATTGTTGTTCCAACTCCCCTGTAATGCCATAAGTACCAACAATAGTGCTATGAGCATTTTTAGGAATAGCAACCCAACCGAAAATTGCTACATCCTGCCCACCAGTAAATATCACTTGCTGATAAAGTGGTTCTGGATAGGGAACGCTAGTTTCCCAGTTACGTCCTGCCTGCAAGGCAGTGTAAGCAGTCATAGCAACGCCATTTCGTAAGAAATATGGCGGATTGTAGGTAGAGTCATAGACCATATATGAAAATTGGTGTAATTTGATCTTGATTTAACAATCCTTTAATCTTAATATTTATGTTAGATTTAAAATCTTTTTTACAATCCAAATAGTAATCTTTGCATATCACAAAGATTCTTATTTATCCTTAAAGAGAGTAGTCATAATTTTTAAGAATGCCGAGGATTCTTGTCATAGACGATGACCCAGCGATTTCAGAACTTGTTGCCGTCAACTTGGAAATGGCTGGCTATGATGTTAGTCAAGCTGAAGACGGCATCAAAGGTCAGGCGCTGGCCCTCCAGCTACAACCCGACTTGATAATGCTCGATCTCATGTTACCGAGAGTAGACGGGTTTACCATTTGCCAACGCCTACGTCGGGATGAACGCACCGCAGAAATTCCTGTATTGATGTTGACGGCTTTAAGCCAAACTCAATACAAAGTAGAAGGATTTAATGCGGGTGCAGATGACTACTTGACCAAACCATTTGAAGTTGAAGAAATGTTAGCGCGGGTGCGGGCTTTATTAAGAAGGACTGACCGTATCCCTCAAGCAGCAAAACACAGTGAAATCCTCAACTATGGTTCTCTTACCCTCGTTCCAGAAAGATTTGAGGCCATTTGGTTCGGTGAAACTGTGAAACTGACTCACTTAGAGTTTGAACTACTTCATTGTTTGCTTCAACGTCATGGTCAAACAGTTTCTCCCAGCGAAATTCTGCGAGAAGTTTGGGGTTATGACCCTGACGACGACATAGAAACCATTCGGGTGCATATTCGCCATCTGCGAACTAAACTCGAACCAGATCCCCGTCATCCTCGCTATATCAAGACTGTTTATGGTGCCGGATACTGTCTAGAGTTACCTAGTCTACCACCATCAGCTGAGGGAACTACCGCTACAGTAGTTGAGTAAAACATACTCCCATATCCCTCATTATTAATTATAGGGGTGCATTGATAGCACCCCTATTTTGTAGCGCAGGGTATGAACAATCTGAGTAATTGATATTTGTACTTTATCTTTTTCCTAATTTCCAATTTCCTCCACCAGGTAACTGAGCTAAATAATCATCAATTACTGCTGGTAATTCCTGAGGTGAATAATCATAACTTAATTTCAATAACTCCTGGGTTTGATCGATTATCTGTTCTTTCTCTACCATTTAAGCAAGTTGAAAAGGAGTATAAACACCATTTAAAACTTCCACACTTGCATCACGAATAGCCCTCTCCATTTCATCTTGAATATAAGTAAACCATTCATTTTGATTAAAATAATATGATTTTTTATTTTCCTTGAGATTGAGTTTTTCAGTTTCGCTAGTGGAATTACGGATGGAAGCAGCCCAAGAATTTGTTAATCGTTTCTCAATTTGATTTTTAATCAAATGAATCAACAACACCTTAACAAAAGCTTGAATATTCCGCAAAATTGCTTGTCTACTCATCCCCTCTAACTCATCGACAATAGCCAAGGCCTCTGTATAACGTTGTTCTAAAATACTATTTCTGAGGTCTATTAACTCCTGTGTCATTTGTTTATTAACCTCAAATGTAGTCAAAATACTTTTTTATAGTTACAGATTAGATCCCCGACTTCTGAATTCAATTTTTGGGGGGTATCCCAATTTGGGAAGAAGATGAAAGAAAGGAGAAATAATTCCCGATGATGCCTCGCGAATTCAGGGGGACTATACGAATGCGGTCCATAACTGAGAAAATTATGGGAATCACAGAGTATTCTTTAAAACAATGACAGCAGAAGATGAAAAACTTTTAGAAGCTCACATCAAAGAGATAGCCAAAATCTTTTATAAAAATACCCCACCCGAAAAAATCCAAACATTTGAGGGCATCGAAACATCTGTAGGCGACCAGGTTTTAGAACATGTCAGTCCGAAAAGCGCCTTTTTTTTGTCGGAGAAAAGACTGTCACAACAAAGGTAAAACACGGACAATAAGGAGTTGCATTGGTAAGATTAAAGTCACTAACAAACAAGCATCTCCTTTGGGGAGAGAATCGTATAGGCGATTTAGCCCATTGGTTGAAAAGTGCTGTTTGTTAGTTGCAGCCAAGGAGTCATTCCAGGATGCAGAGAATGACCTTAAGGTTCTAACAGGGATAGAAGTTGGTTATAGTACCTATCATCGCCAAGTCAAAAAAGTGGACTTATCTCCCCCGAAGGTAAAACAGAAATTAACAGAGGTCTGCGTAGAGGGGGGAAAAGTGTGGTTACGCTCTCAAGAGAAAGGAAAGCCTGCGTACTGGAAGGAGTATAAAACAGGGCGATTAGAGGGTATATATTAAGGAGCATTCTTTCAAGACAATCTCTCCCTAAGTAATTGGGTCAATAGCCAAAACATCGGTAAAACTCTTTACTGCTTGGGAGATGGGCATGATGGAATTTGGAATCTATTTGCAGAAATTGCCGACTCTGATATTCGTCACAGGATAAAATAGCTCGATTTCAGTGGATTAAAAAGGCCATTACAGCCTTAGAAAAACAACATTTTATTGAAGCAGGGTGTTCTGGCTGCATCCGGGGCTTGGGTAGCCGGTTATCAAGTCCGTCAAAACTTCAAGAAATATTGGTACTACAAATTACAAGTGCCAATCCCATATTTCCAATGCCCGACACCAGACAAACTGATTAAATATAAGCATTTGGGTAAAGCTGGTACTCAAGAGCATATTGATGCTATTATATCTGTTTTTAGACGTTATCTTGGTGATGAAATACAGAGAATACTCTTGGAAAGAGCAGCAATTCATACCCTGGATGATTGTTTGCTAGACATTAGTTCTGGATCTGAGCAAGAGTCAGAAGAACCACTTGATTAAATCTGGATTCTTTATATTTTTGCCAAATCGGGATGCTCCCAATTTTTGGTAAGTAATTAAGATTATTCAAAGAACTTGGGGATCTGGGTATCGACTAACTAACAACAACCGACTTCTTACTATAATATTGTTTTGAGCATCAATACTAATTACAGTGTCACCAACTACGAAAAATCAGGTTGCTTCCTGCTCACTTTTAGAAAACCGCAAATCCGGGTATTTACTACCAATTTCATCAGCAGTCATCGCTTGAGCAGACATTTCATCAGGTAACAAACCAGTTACACTAATGTAAAATCCTAAAGGAGAAATCTTTTCTCGATAAACTTTTTCTGTTTAATACTTTAACTGATTTCTTGCAGTTGTCATAGCGTTGATTACTTCCTGTTTATTTACAGGTGTACCAGCGTGTTTTGCTTGTAATAATAAAGCCAAACTTCCTGCACCAACTAAATTCAAAATTTCCGCAACTTTACC
The DNA here is from genome assembly GCA_910574055.2 of Azolla filiculoides. NCBI lineage: Eukaryota > Viridiplantae > Streptophyta > Polypodiopsida > Salviniales > Salviniaceae > Azolla > Azolla filiculoides. Next base: position 13,238 of record CAJTBH020000271.1, read on the forward strand.
ATTTGCTTCTAGTCCCATAAAAGCATCAAAAATTCCTTTCATCAAATCATCAGCTTTTGTAGCTTTCGTTCTCGAAGATAAGGTTTTAGGACGAAAATCTATATTTTCATCTAGGCCCATTTCAAAAGTTTGTTTCGTGAAAATTCCCCCAGATTTTGAATCATAAACTTCATATCTCTTATCGAGAAACTGATTAGTAGAAGATAGCTTACTCAACTTGAGGATTTCTGTACCACTAATATCAATTTTATAACTTCCCCTTGAATCAACTGTACTATCAGATAAAGCTACCTTCAAGTCTCTATATTCATTTTTCGTAGGAAAGTTCAGATACAGACTTTTAGAAAGATAATGTTTTTTCAATTCTTCTATTTGCGCGGGAATAAATATATCCGATGCTTCCCGTAAATGAGCAGCAAGAATACTAGATGAAATCTTGATTTCCGCAAGCTGAGTAAATAACCTATCAATACTCCTGTAATTCCCCTCAAAACTAACTAAAGGCAAATCTTATAACTGAATCGTATATTCTTTTTGAAAATCAAAATATTTTCCATCAATCACACCAAGTACTTTTACATCTTTAAAGGCTTCCTTAGTAAGAATTTTCACTTTTCAAGCCTTTATATTCACTTCTCCATCACTAACAATAGTCTAATTATTGAAAGTTATTAAATTATTTAATAACACACCAGTAACTTCAGTAATTGCTGTTTTATCTTCTGGTTTTCCCAACTTGACTTTCTGCTGGATCAGCATATTAACAGTAAAAGTCTCTATCTGTACATAATCACCTGGTTCAATATATTCTATTTCTAACCAAGGTTTAATTAACTCCCGATTTTCTCCCCGCACACCATTAACACGCTTGACACCTTTTCTTTGGTAAGTTGCTTGCAGATATTTGAGCTTAATAATAATATGTTGACGATGTTGTGATACAATATACATCAATGCCGAAACTGAAATTTTTTCATTCACTTTTACATGATCTCATATTTCATGTTTATCTAAGACATGAGCATAAAAGATTGCAATTTCTAAATCTTGAGTACACTTAGCAATGTCTTCATCTGTTAAAGCTTTCGCGTGTCTTGCTGTTAAAGGGGCGTTAAAGGTACTCGCAAGCGCATATTTAGCAGTATTGAGATTTCCTTCTGCTAAATTAGCCTTAGCAAAAATATAGACAGATTGATCATTTTGAACAATAGGAACATCTGTTAATTGAGTATAAGCCTCTTTGGTAATTTGCTTATATTTATAGAGATATGACTCATCTTCTGGTTTCAAACCAAAAATTTTCAAAGTTTGATTTGTACCATTAATTTTCTTAGCGGTGGGGTAGAAGAACAGCTGATAACTGTAGTCACTAGCTAAAGGTTCTTCTATGATTATTCCTATCGCTTCTTTTAACACATCTCCCGTGTTATAAAGAGCATCATAGACTTCTTTAATATTGCCAGCTTGCAAACAAAAGCCAGACACAGAATTAGCAATTTCGGCTAGGAATTTAAAATCAGAATAGGGAGAATAGGCAAGAGGTCTATTGGTAAGGATTCAGGTCTAAGGTAGAGGGATTAAAGAAGGTGTATGGAAAGCAGAGT
>CAJTBH020000273.1:0-12806 GCA_910574055.2 Azolla filiculoides
TAATTTAATTCCTAACTCAGGTTTATTCTCAAATAGAGGCTCTTGTTTCCCTTTGAGTAAAGAATCACCGTGGTGATCTAACTCTATATGTAATGGTAAGCTTTTACTGCCATCATAATATATGTATGTGTTGTTACTACTACTATTCCAGTATCCCTTTTCCCAATTTCTCCAATATATTTTCTTCCTACTCCATCCCTAAAATTCCCCCTTTTTCTATGGACAGAATCATCAATTATTAAGCTAAATCCTCTGGTGATTCTCCTCTGACTACACTTGTTCATAATCTCTAACCGACGGTCATTGACTTGGGAACTGGACTAAGGTGCTTCAGTTGAAAAAGGTGCTTCAGTTAAAAAGTGGTGTAATCGGTGGTAAGTCACCCCTATGGCATTCTCTGCCATTTCAAATAGGTTTTTTCTCTCACTTTTACCCAATCATCCCCCTAAATCATGTCTAAACTCTCTTTTTTGCGCTTGATGAGTAAATACATCATCAAGTGACACCATCTTTCAAACCATGGTGCCATTGCCGCGGCAGTGGTTTCTGTCATCAGCTTCTTTTAACGTGAAAGCTACACCGAAATCCCATTATACTCATTTTTACTCTTAACTTTTGTTTAAGTCCCGTTAGGGAGCATAAGCCTTTGTTGGGTGAAGATTTGCAATTGATTCAGGAACTAGAGGCAGCTTTGGTGAAGCGTGGTATTGCTACATCGGTTAAGGATAAGGTGAATATACAAAAGAGATTCTAAAAACTTTCTGGGTAAGCATTCAGCTATCAGTCTGTTCACTGTCTCGTGTTGAGTTAAGAATCATGACCAAAGAGAAAGCGGCTTAATAAGCTGGCTATGTTTAAAGCTTTTGAGATCGATTTAGGATTAGATTTTTCAGCCGTTTCTATTTTCAGTAGAGTTACGTATTTCAAGGCTAGTGGGTGCTTTGCATTTAGTTTTAAGGCTTGACGTATATAAACTTTTGCCATTCCTGGGAAATTCTGTTGAAAATGAACTACTCCTAGTAAGGCGTAATGGTCGCTGTTGTTTGGCTCTAATTTGATGGCATCACGCAGTTCTTTGACGGCCAGCGCCCATTCTGCTTGTTGTGTATACTGAACAGCTCGCTCGTAGTGTCGTTGAGCGTAGTTGATGAAAGTGGGTTTAGAATTACTGTCATCAGATAATACCAGTGTAAGTTTTGGGATTTCTGGACGAGGGACAATTGACTTGGATTCAGTTGTTAGTGTTTCTGTTTCAAAGCTGTTGTTTTTTAGTAGGGATAGATAAACTAAATTTAGTTTAGTTATATATTTAGTTATTTGATGTGATTTTCGTAGGGATTTATATTGGACTGCTACGCAAGCAGCGATCGCTTGTTCATAAAAGAAATCAGCTTCTTGTGCTGAAATTGGTCTAATTTGCATATTTATAGCTTTCTTTAACTCGGACAAGTTCTCCTGATCTAAGGATGTTGCTTTTAATCGTAATGTCGATACTATGCTAAGACGTTTCTTCTCTTGTTTTAATAGCTGGTAAGCAGGATTGATTAAACGAGTTAATATAAGTCTAGATATTTCTTTATCGCTATTCTGAATATTTATATAAATATCAGGATGCAGTTGCTTTGCCAAAGCATGATAACGCTTATAAATCTGGCGATCATCAGCGTTCACAGAAACTCCCAAAACAGCATAGGGGTCAATAAGTAATTCAAGTATTTCTGGTGCGAGGGCGTTTTGGGACATTGTTGTAATATTTGCAAATAAGAGCTTTAAGGTATGATCAAAGCTAAATGCAGACTTTTCTGTGGAATTAGGTAAATTGATCTAGATTGTTTATTTATTTTAGGTGTTTATTTATTTTATATGTATTGATACAGTTAGAATTTAATTTACCTAGATTGTCAAGAGTAGCAGTTACCTGTCGGCTAAATCCATACAATAGATTCAGATATGTGTTTTTCCTCCTGAACTTTACTAAGCGGAATTAATACAATTGATTTACGATTAGGGGGTGTCTCGTTGTAGGGTTTTTGGTATTTGGAGATTGATGGAGATGATGTTAACTAAACGGAAAAGTCGAAGCATTGCGGCTATTCTAGCTTTTTCTGGTATAGTCACAATTTCAGGTTTACACAAATTTTATTTGGGGCAGCCATTATGGGGAATTTTGTATGTCTTGTTATCTTGGACACCAATTCCCAAGGTTGCTAGTGCTATAGAAGGGGTTTGGTATCTAACCCAAGATAAAGAAGCTTTTGACCGGAATTTTAATTTAGGTCAGTCAGTGGTGAAGGTTTCTCCACAGGTAAGTAATCAAGTAGAATCAGTAGGTCATGCTTTGCGTGAGTTGGATGCACTCCGCCAAGATGGATTAATTTCTGAGTATGAATTTGAGCAAAAACGCCGCCAGATGCTTGATCAGATTTCTTGATGTAAGTAACACAATGAACAACTGGCTACCTATCAATCTCAAATTGCAAAAACTCCGTGCTAAATTGCTCAATGATCCTTACTATCGTCTACAATCTGGGGAAGAAATTCAGATGGCGGCACAATTAGGGATGCGTATTGATGCTAATCAAGCGAGTGTAGATGATTGGCTATGCTTACCGGGTTTGTCTATTCACCAAGGACGATCACTTGTGGAACTTTCACGTTCTGGTGTAAAATTTTACTGTATTGAAGATATTGCTGCAGCGTTGAGTGTACCAGTTCATCGAATAGAAATACTCAAACCACTCCTAAATTTTAATTACTATGATGATGAATCTTTAGCTAATACTACGCAAGTGAATCCAAATACAGCAACGGTAGAAACTTTGATGAATATTCCTTTGATGGATTTATATCTGGCTGAAGCAGTGGTACGGAATCGCCTCACTGCTGGGTCTTACCGTAATCTGGTTGATTTTCAGCAACGGTTAAAACTGTCTGGTGAAGCGATTGCACAGTTAATGTATTATCTACGGTTTTAGGCAGTTATCAGTTATCAGTGGTGTTTGAAGGGAAACTGTCAGAAATGGCTTACGGTCCCGTACGGGATACAGGATGTCCAGGACTAAAGGATGAAAACTGGGATTTGAATCACCTATTACCAATCACCCATTACCCATTACCAGGCTCAACTAGATGACTAGCAACTTGAGTTAATAACTAATGACTAAATTAATCCGATGCGGTCTAGAGGCCAGAAGCGGAAAGTGGCGCGACCGATGAGATTTTTGCGGGGTAAGAAGCCCCAGTAGCGGGAGTCATTACTATCGTTGCGGTTGTCTCCCATGACGAAAAATCCGTCTTGGGGAACTGTAACTGCTGGAAATGGTTGATTTGGGGGTTCGGCGATGTAGTCTTCTTGTAAGGGTTGACCGTTGAGGTAAACTTTACCTTGAGAAACACTAATTACTTCTCCTGGCCGACCGATAACGCGCTTGATCAAGGCTTGGTTTTTGTCATATCCGCGACGTTGTAATTCTGGTGGTGATTGAAAAACAACGATATCGCCGATTTTGGGAGGCTGAAGACGGTAGGATACTTTTTCGACTACTAAGCGATCCCCTGTGTGTAAGGTTGGGTACATTGATTCTGATGGGATTAACCGGGGTTCGGCGACAAATGTCCTAATTAGCAATGCTAAGGTCAGTGCGATCGCTATTAAGGTAAAATTTTCTTGCCAACTACTCCATTTTTTTGACGCTGTGGCAGTTTCTTGAATATTACTTTCGTGAGGATTCATAGAATTTCTCGGTGAGTTTAAAGTTTGAACTATCTTGACTATTGTGACTCTAAAGGTAGAATTATTAGTAATTTTTGTTCTGTGTGAACCCATACAAATAATCTAAATATTATTTTAGACTTTCATTTATACTACCATCTACACTTAATTCTAAATTTGGTTCTACTTTAGCAGTCATTACTTCTGTAGGGCGCAAAATTCTCTCTCCCCACCGAAATCCACGACGGACTATTTTCGTAATTGTTTGGTCTGGAACATCTGTTCTTTCTTCCCGATCAATTACACGACATAGGTTAAAATCTGGTTCTGTACTTTCTAATTCTATGGGTATGAGTTGACGTTTTCCAAGTACGCTAAGAAACTTGCGATTAACTGCGGCTATGGAACGGGGTAGGCGTTCTATAAATTCTGGACTGGGCTTTAGGGTTGTTGTGCAGATAATCTAGTAATGCTTCTAATGCATCAGCAACTTCTAAAAGTTCTAAAAATAAGTTTTCTCTTTCTGCTGTATTTTTGGTTTGCTCTTCTCGTAAAGATTCCTGTAAAACAACATTTTCCTTTCCGACATTACCAAGATTTTCTATGAGTAAATCTCGTAATTCTTGGTTTCTAAAATAAGTTGGATTTAAGTCAGACACGGGGACTCTCTTTAGTTAATCTTGCTAAAATTTTGTTAGCCCAAGTGTTGACTTGGGGATGACTATGATGAATCAAGGAATTACAAAGGGCGATCGCTCTCTATAATTATCCACCCATTTGATAGGCTTTAATCAACCACATTGTAGCTTGCAGATAATTTTGCCTATTGCGTTCTCTACAACTATGGCAGTAGTCCTCCAAGTATTTTATCGCTTTTGGGTAACGTCCGTCTTGACAAGCTGCAAGGCCTTCGCTGAATAATTCTGATAAGGGGAGTACTAAGGTTTCGGGCTCTAGGTTTTCTGTTGGTTGGCTTATGCACTCGCTAAATCTAAACCGTCAAATTATGATCATAAAGTTAAGGTAGGTGCTGGTTGATTTAAAGGTGATAAATCACTATATTTGAATCCTTTGATAGTTGGTCATATGGGATGGAAATAATCAGCAATAATTCTTTCTTCTGATTTCATCAAGCTTTTTTGAGCTTTAGCAATCACATCTACTGGGTATTGCTTGCGCTTCATGGCTAAAGTGACAGCTTTGCTAATTTCTACTTTCGATGCGGATTGAGATACACCTAATATATCGTATGGGTTATTTTCCATACCCATTCCAAAATCTAAAATCTAAAATTAAGTACGTCTGTGGGAAAAAACAGAAGTATGTAACAAAAATTAAAATCACCAAAATCCTTTTCCCTGTTACCTTTTGCCTATCATAAAGACAATTTTGAACGCCAACCTACTTACTCTGACTTTTCAACACAATTTTAAACCTCGGGAAATTTCTTGAAATCCTCGTTCATTTGGAAAAATTTCATAAGCCCAACGTCGTAGTTGTACCATAACTTTTGGGTCATATAAACTACCTTCTTTTAATCCATTAATTAATATATCTATAAAAAACTTAGCCACAACATAACGAATTCGTTCTCGTTTTGAATGTCTAGCTTTTCTCACCATTTCTTCATACTGTCTAGTTTTCAACAGCAAATTAATTTCTTCTAATTTATGATTGAATTCAACACTTTCTATAATAGACCTCTTGCAAAATTGTTTCTGTGGTATGATAGAGAGTTTTATAATTTATGTATTTTTGGTGTTCTTTGGGCTGGCTAATTCAAACATAACCGTGTAACTCTAACTTTTGGCTAAAACAAAGACAAACCCTATTATAACATAAGATTAATTCTGCAAGAGGTCTAATATCATTAAAATAGGGATTAGTGTTATCAATTGTTTTAATTTCTTGCAGCTTTTTCAGGGCTTGATTGAGATAAATTTATTCATCAACAAATTTATGTCTGATTTATTCTGCTTTATATTCAGCTAAATAACTGCGAGAATACGTAATATCTATAAGATACTACCACAATGGAGGAAGTTCTAGATTTTCACGAAGTTCTGATATAATTTGACGTTGATAATTACAAAGTTTATCTAGTTCTTCTTGCCAATCTTGATTCTCTTTAATTTCTACTTTTGCTCGCTTGAGTTTTGGGATTGCTTGTTGCCATTTTCGTTGTTGTAGATAATAGTAAAATTCAGAATAGGCAACGAAATCATCAGCAAATTTTCCAACTCCAGTAGTCGGTTGAGTTGTGGGTTTAATTTGAATTGCTCTTTGACTGTTTCCTTCTAAGCAAGCGGCTACAGCTAATCTCGTGTATAAAGGGAATGAAGAATTTTCTGATGAGGTTTTATATAAGATAATATTTTGTCATTGGGAAATAAACCTATGATAACAGGCTTGAGTGATAAATACATCATTGAATTGGATTCCTGATTTGGCAGGTTCTCCCATAAATCTGAGTGCAACTATTTCCCAACGATAGTGAGCGTGCAGATTTAAATAACCCTCAGTATTATTATCTTTCACAATATTACTTGCTACTGATAAACGGCGTTTTAATTCTAAAGATACTGATGAATAATCTACAGTTCGATTCCCCAACCTATGAACATCTTTGAGGGTATAATCAGCGGTTAAATTTGCTAGGGCTGTGGATAAGGCGATAATGAAATCAACTAATTTATAGAGATTTTTTGGAAATAGAAATAAGTTCCTACTTTCCAATTGTGCAAGGTAATGATATTAGGCTTAACAATCCAGACATTTTTAATTTCATTAGCAATATTGTCCCAGTTTAAATCTTTCCAAACTGCGGCTTCTAAACTTGGTTGAATATACTCTTTCAAATTACCTTCAACTAAAGCATTAGTGCCAATCTTTTGAAGAAATTGTGTACTTACTATTTTCGCTTTCTCTAAGTTTTCAGCCTTGACTAATGCTTCAGTTTCGTGTAAAAATAGCAACCGTTTATGTTTAGCAATGCGTTTAATAATTTCTCGTTGCTCAGTTATTGATTCAGCAGATACTTCTTGCCATGCTCGATAAGCTAACTGTAATTTTTCAGTTTTTTTGGCTGGCTTTCTTGAGGGTATCCAGGATAATCATTCAGTTCTCTCCTGACACTTGGGAATTTTTAACTCTTCCCCCGGATCTATATAGTAATCTTTGCGGTTTTGTAGTTGGGGATTGGCTTTAACTATCTTTTGCCAAGCATTACCTTTTAGACAGAATCTTTCAGCAATTGCACTGAGGTTATCTCCTGGTTTGACAATAATAATGTAGATATTTAATGTTGGTAATTTTGGAATAGGAGTATTTTTTAGTGATTTATATTTACTAACTACCGTAGAATTAGGAACAGAAGTATTTGCATTATATAGACGGGGTTACATGATCAAGAAACTTGCTCCGAGTCCCAAATTCATACCTATCATTAGGCTCAATAAAGCAACTCCCAAATTCCAACTACTAATTTTTTTTGTAGTGGTTTTTTTCTATTGGGACTAAATTATGGACTGTGCGAATTAGAGAAATATCAGTATCACAATTAGGACAAATGTCACCTGCAAGTTCTTGATATCCACACACAGGGCAGTTAAGTTTAGTATTCATTTTGTGAGTCCTGTCACAATCCTATTACTAGGTAAGTTTTGATTTAGCCAATGTTGTCCATCTGGTTGTAGTTCACACAAGTTGTAGTTCACGCAATAATATTTACGATTCACTGGTATCACCATTTTCTATCGCTTTGAGCATACGGTAGAGTTTATCAGACATAGCATTTGCTTGGGTAGGTGCAACTACATTAGTTTGTTGGATCCTAAGAACTTTAGCTACAGCAGCAGTTGTAAAAGTTCCAGCAAGGTTAAAACAACAAAAAGACTAACCATCAGTGAACATTTAACAATTTTGGATGATTGCACAGAATCAGCGTTTATTATAAAGTGCAATGCCTGTAGTGGGCGTAGCGAGCGCATGAAATAATGTCTTCATAGTTACCTTAATTTCATCCTTCATCTTCTATCAAATACTAACATCTTGCTGCTTTCCTCAAAAATGTCAGGGATGGATTGAAGAAAAGACGAGTTATATGTGCTATAAGTGATAACTTATCCAGTGAGATTTGAGAGCAGCGAGATTTGAGAGCAAAGTTACTAACTGTTAAAAATCTTGAGAATTTGCAAAAATAGTTAGAATTTTACAGTAAGCTCATTTTGAATTGTAGTGTGACTTCAAAGGATTCTTTATTATGTTAGGCTCATTTTTGCCCTCTATCTTGGCTTATTCTTCGTTCTTACCTTCCATCTTCGTTCCTTTGACTGGTCTAGTTTTACCAGCAGTAGTTTTCGCGTTCTTATTTTTATACATTGAACGTGAAGATATCGCTTAATTAGGTACTGGGGACTGGGGATAATTACTTACCTCTTAATTCCCATTACCAATCACCAATCACCAATCACCAATCACCAATCACCAATCACCAAATTATCCATTTTTACCTGAAAAACCGCCAATCTCTTTGAGAAAGGCGGTTTTTCAAAGTTCGTTTTTGAACGAAAATGCGGATCAGGTTAGTCTTATAAAGAAGAACCTATTCCGGCGTAGGCACCATAAAAGAATATACCTACAACAGTAATTACACCTAAACCTGCGATTGTAGCGACAACCCACAGGGGAATTCTCCCACTTCCAGACACAGTTTTCTCCTCCCTTAACAACAAATCAACAGAAATTAGCAGTGACAGTTCCAGTTAGTTAAAGAAGTAACTGGAGAAAAGAATCCCTAGAACGAAAATTAGTAGAAGTCCCAGGTACAGAGAAGTACGGTTTAACTCAACTGGTTGTTGATTAGGATTTGGGGATCTTTCCATGAGTTGCTCCTAGCGTTGAATAAACTGCATTGCGGCGATCGCGCCCAAAAAGAAGACAGTTGGCACACCTAAAGTGTGAACTGCAAGCCATCTGACCGTAAAAATTGGATAGGTAACTGGTTGATTGATGTTATTGCCGCTAGCCATGATTTCAAATTACTTTCCGATAAATGTTTCTACTTGCTTTTTAGCTTCAAAACGGTTTTTCACAATTGGTACTTCTTGACGTACCTGGGTGAAATACTCATTAGGACGGGGTGTGCCAAAGGCATCATAAGCCAGTCCAGTGCTAACAAATAACCAACCAGCAACGAATAAAGCTGGAATGGTGATGCTGTGAATTACCCAGTAACGAATACTGGTAACAATGTCCGAAAATGGACGCTCTCCAGTGGTACCTGACATTTAAGTGACTACCTTCACAAAAACTACTATTGAGTTTATTATCCTACAAAGTTTAGAAAGAGTTACAAGTTGCAACGTTCTTCTCAGAAAAGGTTATCATCTCTTAACCCACCTTGTAACTAAGCAGCCTCTGGTTGGGATGATGAATTGGCATTGGGGTTATATTTGAGCAGAATGCCGTGATCGCCAATAATAAAACCTTGATCAGGGTTAAAAAATACAATCTTGTAAAAATTAGCAGCGACTCCTTCCACTTCACGGTCTTTTTCCCAGGTTTGACCACCGTCGGTACTGCGTAGCAAATTGCCGCTACCACCACCAATCCAGATTTCTTCAGGTGTACGATAGGCTAAATCTAGTAAACCCCAGCTAGTAGCTAACTCTGGATATTCTACATCCAACCACTCATCAGATTTAGTCAAATCACTAAATTTAACTTGACCTCCCCGTGCTAATAACCATAATTGGCCATTACCAGCAAAACCCATATTTTCTAAACGCCTAGAACTATTGCGGTTATGGGGATCCCAAGCAGCTTGTCCTGGTTCCCAGACAGAGTAAAAACTACCTTTAGAGGAAACAGCAATATACTTACCATCAGGCGAGCGCTCCAAGTTACGCACCACACCAACAGCAGCCTCTACTTGTGCCTTCCAGTTTTGACCACCATCTGTAGTTTTATAGATAGCTCCCACATCAGTAGCCATTTCTGCTGTATTTTCACCCAAAGCAGTAATCAAAATTGGGCTACCAGGTAACTTTTCATTCAAGGGCAGACTCGACCAAGATTTACCTTCATCAGTAGTATGCAGCAATAAAGAAGGTTCTCCAACTATCCAACCCTCTTTACCTGCAAAACTTACTGAATCAAATCGAGATTTTGGCTCATCAACTGCTAGTTGTAGCGGTTGCCAAGTATTTCCACCATCATTAGTTTCCAACAGAGTCGCATTACTACCCACTAAATAACCATGGTTAGGGTTATCAGTAAAAGCAATATCGAAAAGTTTCGCATCTGTTGGCACATTAATAACTGCCCAGGGATTATAGCTAACAGAGGGAACTTTGCTACAACCTATAGAGGCTAGGACTACTATGAGTGCGGCAAATATTCCTTGCCACTTTTTTACAATTGAATGCATCAGTATTTCTTAGTGTTTATCTAAATTTGCGGAAGTCTTATTTAAGATGAGACGGAATAGGAGTTTAGGAGTTCAAGGAGTATAGCTATTTGCGTGACGACGTAAAAGTCATACACCAAGCTGTGCTATCAGGAGTGAGATGGTGATTCTTTCAGATCCCCAGTCCCCAGTCCCCAATCCCCAAAGCAGTTTCACTGTAAGCCGTAAAGACTGATAAAAAACAAAAAGCCAAGGGTTAAAGCCCCAAATATCAATATGTTCTTTTGCCCTGGTGTAAGTTTATTCACACCTAAGCCGTAACCTAAGTTTTCTTTGAAACCAGATGCCGTACCCGCAGCCCCAATATTGGCAAAAGCCACCTTTTTAGCGCTACAAACTGGACAACGCCAATTGACAGGCAATTCTGAGAAAACCGTCCCAGCAGGAATATCATACTTGTCGTCTCCCTTCTCCGGTTCATAAACATAACCGCAGGAGCGACATTCATAACGGTCTAAAACCTGAGTTTCAAGAGCTTCTTCAGCTTGTGCGCTCATGGCTGGGTTCTCCTAGAGGGGAAATCTTAAAGATACGTTAAAAATTATGACATAATTATTAGACTTTTCTATAGCTCTCAAAACTGAATCAAATACAAGCAGCACATCTGTTTCCCAGATTTCAGAAAACCCTAAAAGATATAATGTAAAAGAAACTCACAGCTTTATTTCCACCATCAGCGGTAGATATCCATTGTGTTTGTCCTCAAAGGTTACGAATATCTTCTAGGCTTCTTCCTCCTTTGTAGCCTAGTACCAGCCCTGGCGCTTTCCGCGTCCAAACTCCTCAGACCTAGTAGCTTCAGCCCGGAACGGCGCACAACTTATGAATCCGGCATGGAACCCATCGGTGGTGCCTGGATTCAATTCAATATTCGCTACTATATGTTCGCTTTAGTCTTTGTTGTCTTTGACGTTGAGACTGTTTTCTTGTACCCGTGGGCGGTAGCTTTCCACCGTTTGGGTTTATTGGCGTTTATTGAGGCGTTAATTTTTATTGCGATTCTCGTAGTCGCTTTAGTTTACGCATGGCGTAAAGGAGCTTTGGAATGGTCTTGAATTCTAATATAACCACTCAGGACAAAGAGCTAATCATCAACCCCATTGAGCGTCCTACAGTTACTCAAGAACTGTCAGAAAATGTCATCTTGACTACCGTTGATGACCTCTACAACTGGGCGCGGCTTTCTAGTTTGTGGCCGTTGCTATTTGGTACAGCTTGCTGCTTCATTGAATTTGCAGCTTTAATTGGTTCTCGTTTTGACTTTGACCGTTTTGGGTTAATTCCCCGTTCTAGTCCCCGTCAAGCTGATTTAATTATCACTGCTGGTACAATTACCATGAAGATGGCTCCTCAATTGGTGCGTCTTTATGAACAGATGCCCGAACCTAAGTATGTAATTGCTATGGGTGCTTGTACAATTACAGGCGGGATGTTCAGTGTTGACTCGCCTACAGCTGTGCGCGGAGTTGATAAGCTAATTCCGGTGGATGTGTATTTACCTGGTTGTCCTCCCCGTCCAGAAGCGATTATTGATGCAATTATTAAGTTGCGGAAGAAAATCGCTAATGATTCGATGCAAGAACGGGGTCAAATCAAGCAAACCCACCGCTATTACAGTACAACTCACAGCATGAAGCCAGTACCAGAGATTTTAACTGGTAAGTATATGCAGTCAGGAACTCGCTTCAATCCACCCAAGGAACTGACCGAAGCAGTTGGTATGCCTGTACCACCAGCATTGCTGACATCCAAGACAAAGGAGGAAGAAAAGCGTGGCTGATGAAGAGTCTAAGATAGTTCCAGCAGCTGAAGAGTCTATAGTTCCAGCGGGTCAGGTTTCCCAGTGGTTAACTGAAAATGGCTTTCACCATGAATCTTTGGCCCCCGATGCTAATGGGGTAGAGATTATTAAGGTAGACGCAGATTTTTTGCTTCCTACTGCTACAGCTTTGTACGCTTACGGGTTTAATTATCTCCAGTTTCAGGGAGGTATTGACTTGGGTGCGGGACAGGAATTGGTCAGTGTCTATCACTTGTTGAAGGTGAGTGATAATGCTGATAAACCTGAAGAAGTCCGGGTGAAGGTATTCTTACTTAGAGACAATCCAACTGTGCCTTCAGTGTACTGGATTTGGAAGACTGCGGACTGGCAAGAGCGCGAGTCTTACGATATGTTGGGTATTATCTATGAAGGTCATCCCAATTTGAAGCGGATTTTGATGCCGGAAGATTGGGTAGGTTGGCCTTTACGCAAGGATTACATCTCACCTGATTTCTATGAGTTGCAAGATGCTTATTAGGTAGTGCTGAGTTTTAATCTTTGATCAACCCCTTTCCGGTGGCGGAGAGGGGTATTGTTTAAGGGGGCGACAAAGAAGTTAAAGATGTCGCTGGATAAGCATCATAGCCCTCAGCCCCTCATGATAAGCAGAAAAATACCTGCTTATTGCGAACGGAAGCCATCATTTCCAGAAGCAATTCCTGACACTCATATAACCCACCTTCCGCACCCTAACTGTACCCTAACTGTCACAGATAGTAGTACACAAAAACTAAAGCTCCTGCAAGGAAGAAAAGGCTTAATGAGAATAGTATGATTAAAATGGTAATAGAGTGAGAGAATAA
>CAJTBH020000274.1:0-12786 GCA_910574055.2 Azolla filiculoides
TAATGTTCCAGATTGCATTCTGCTGTAGAAGGTTTAGTTATTTCTCTAATTCTCCTAAGTAGATAACATTTTTTACCACTACACTATTTTGCTACTTTCTCAATGCGTAAGTCCTAATTCTCTAAGAATTCAGGAGTCAGGAGTCAGGAGTGAGAATGTTTGAGAAATTGGTTAATTATCAGTATTTTTGGCGTTAACCTGAAAAAGATAACTGCTGTTCGCGTAGAGTGCCGTTAGGCATTAGCTGAATGCTTACCAAATTCTAAACTCTATTTCCCGATAACTGATAGTTTAAAATTTGGTTCTAACCTTGACTGTGTAACCTACTCATTTCGTACTGCACATCTAAAGCAATTTGCAAAGCTTCATTTAATAATCGTCCATGTTCAGTTGCTTGTTCAGTAACTTGCATAGATGTTAAAGTAGCCAAATTATTGGTAAATAACTCAGAATTACTTAAAATGAAATTCTTATTTTCTCGTAAAATTCGTTCTGTTTTTAATGCCCTTACTAAATCTAATTTTGTAAGGTTCAGAGCTTCAATCACTTTTTTTCTTTGCTTGATACCTACTTCTAAATTACCAGCTTCTTCTATTTGGTCGTTAATATTTATAGCGTTAATTACATCATTGTATCGTTTCACATCACTAAGTAAAATTCCCAAAGAATTTGTCATATTACTTTTGAGAAAATTACTTTTAATCTTCCACACCATATATAAGATTGTCTGGATAAAACCACCTATCCAGATACTAAGTAAAATTAATAGTATCCCAGATGGTATAGGAATTTTAATAACAAACATTTTGAGAAAAATATCAAATAAAAGATATAGAGAGACAAAAGTACAACAGCCAATAAAAACTACAGTGGCACCTTCAGTAACTCGCATCTTTTCTATTAAGTATTCTCCCCATTTACCTAGATACTTTGTAATAAGTATCAATTCATTATTAACAGGTAAATTAGTTAATTTATCTAACTGTTGATGACTAATTTCCAGGCCTTCTAAATCATCGCGCACAGTTTCCTAAACCTCATTTAAATAGTAATTTACTCTAATATAGCAATCAAATTTCGGGAATGGTAATCAGCATGTTATTTTACCAAAACTTTATCTAAATTAGATAAAAAATAGATTTTTCCCAGATGAGAGTTTATTAAAACTATGCTTCAATCAATTATTATAGTTTAACGCCCAGGATAGATGACAGCAAATATTAATACTTGCAAATGAATTTATGTATTAATAATAGCGAATAAATAAAATCCAGTCACAGTAAATATCAAGAGGACAGTAGCAGCATAAACTATGACATCTCTGAGAATAAATAAGATCCAATCTTTCCTAAGGTCCTGTTTAAATTTGATTTCCCTTAACTTGCGCTCAAGTTCTACATCTTCTTTAGCAGGAAAATTAACGGTATTACTGGCATATGTATTATCAAAAATTTCTGCTGTACTCTGTGTGTGATCTTCAGTTTCTAGAGTTTCAGCAAAACTTTGTAATTCCTGATTTCTTTGAGTTGAAACAATTGGTAGGCTGTACTGATTTATGGCTTTTATTTCTTTTTTGATCGCTTTCTTAACAACTTTAACCACCAATGCTTCCAAACTTTTATCAGCCATCTGTTTTTAAGTTAAATAACTTCTATTGTGACATTATTAAGTATAGTTCAATTGCTTGACCAACAACTTATGTTAAGGCTACAGCAATGAAAACTTTAAGTACACAATATTGCAGGTTGTAGGCAGTACAAAAGAAGCGTAAAAACTTCACTGCTGATTTTTGCTGTATGATTAAATGAAAGCCAAGTCAAGTTAATTAGGGTAAAGGTAAAAATGGTAACCGTGGTTGTCCTATTTAACATCATCCTCTCCCTGATCCTCTTTTATGTAGCTTGGCAAGTTTGTCAACTTACGCACAAACTGGGAATTATTGCAGATAGGTTAAATTCCTATGAACACGCTACTTATGTTGTCCTGTCTACAGCACCAGCAAAGATTTATACAGGACAACAGCAAATTTATAACTTGCGGCAGAAAAATCAAAACCTCAAACTTCAAATTCAACAAGTGCGGCAGATTCTGAACCTCCTGCTACTGGGGAGAAAAATTTGGCAGAGGTATCTGTGACCGAAAACAGAGTGTGGGGTGTAGGGGTGTAGGGAAAAATGGTTTGTCCCACACCCAAAAAGGTACAAGCCGAGATCTTTCACTTCGTTCAGGAGGCTTTGCGATTTATTGATGGAGAAGAGAGAGTGTGTTCCCGTAGCGTGCCGAAGGTATCAAGCTCCTGGATTTATCAGTGGGGTCTTCAATTTTGAATTTTTAATTTTGTTGGTGTAGCCTGCTGTAAGAACTATTTTTAATTCCCCGAAGGGGTTTATCTGAATCATTAAAAGCAAGTTCACATACTGATACATTGTCAGCAGAGATTGACCATATAAAATCCTCTTACTATTGCCAGCGGATAAAACCCACCTAAAATGGGTATAAGGAGATAAACAATAACAATGTCTAATAACCGTTCTGGAGTATTTATTGGCGGCTTGATGCTAGGGGCTACTATCGGTGCTTTAACCGGGTTGCTGGCTGCTCCCCGCGCAGGCCGAGAAACGCGCAAACTGTTGAAAAAATCTGCTGATGCTTTACCGGAATTGGCAGAGGATATATCTACAACTGTGCACATTCAAGCAGACCGACTTTCTGCCAGCGCACTAAGAAATTGGGATGATACTTTAGAGAGATTGCGGATAGCGATAGCAGCTGGAGTCGATGCTACTCAACGTGAAAGCGGAGCCCTCAGACGGCAAAATTCTGCTGAAAGCGAAAGCGCAGATCCTCTAGTCCAGCATCTGGAACGCTGATAAATAGCACAATCGTGATAGATCAATACTTTTTTGCTAACATAAAGCTCACAATCTAGGATTCTCAGCATCGTCAACAACTAAAAAATCTGATTGTTTTGTTCTTTTGTAACTGGATGCAAGTTTTCCTATGTTTCCAGCATATCATTTTTTGTTAGGAAAAGTTACAAAAATCAGCGTTTTGGCTACTGTTTATGAACCCTCTGTTTTGGCTGGGACTGTCCATCCTCTTAGTCGCTGCTAGTTTAACTGCTGTATTAGTAGTGGCTATACCCGCTTTGCAGGAGTTAGCTCGCGCTGCTCGCAGTGCCGAAAAGTTGTTTGATACTCTCTCAAGGGAGTTACCACCCACTCTTAACGCTATTCGCAATACCAGTTTAGAAATAACAGATTTAACCGATGATGTGAGTGAAGGTGTCAAAAGCGCCAGTCAAGTCGTAAAACAAGCAGATCAAAGCCTGGATAGCGCCAGAAAACAAGCACAGAATATTCAATCCAGCACACGCAGCGTGTTAGTAGGAATAAGAACTGCGTGGCTAACTTTTACGAGTCAAAGAACTAATAAACGCAGCAGCATAGAACGCTTACCAATAAATGATCAAGCACAGCTAACCTTACGAGAGCGAGAAATGCTGAGGCGAGAAAATAGGCGCACAGAACAAGAAACGTACCGCAACAATAATGGTTACAACAAAGCTGTGAATTGGGAAAATGATTTTAATGAGGGAGACTTAGTTTCCAAATCAGCCCCCTTGGAAGATTGGTCTGATTGATAGAGGGTGAGGGAGAGAGATGGGGAGGATGGGGGAGTAATTTCTTCTGTCACCTGTCACCTGTTCCCTGTTCCCTGTTCCCTGTTCCCTTAGATTAGAGTAAAGTAAACAAGTGTAAAGAAGTATCACTTTTCTCGTACTCTTTAAAAACAACTTGTTCACTTCTACCCTTAATTTTTGTATAAAAAATTCCATGCAGCTTTGTTTTTGGCGACGATTTTTGGTATCCCTTGCAGTATTTTTCTTTGCTGGATCAATTTGGGCGATTAATTCTCCATCAGCCCTAGCTTATGAAAACCCGGATTTACTACCTGAAAGATTTACTCCAGTTGTGGATTTGGCCAAAACTCTCCCTGACCCCCAGGAGGAGAAATTAGTCCAAGAGTTAGAACAGTTTGAAACTAATACTGGCTGGAAATTGCGAGTATTAACCCAGTACGATCGCACCCCAGGGAGAGCGGTAATCAAATATTGGGGTTTAGATGACAAAAGTATTCTGTTGGTTGCAGATGCTCGTGGTGGTAATATTCTCAGCTTTAGCGTGGGTGAAGCGGTTTATGAACTTTTACCACGCACATTCTGGATTGAACTGCAAACCCGTTTTGGTAATTTGTACTTTGTGCGGGAACAAGGAGAAGACCAAGCCATTCTGCAAGCTTTGGATTCAGTGAAAGGCTGTTTACTCAAAGGTGGTTGTAATGTCGTTCCTGGACTACCAAGGGAACAATGGATTCTCACCGTGATTACTTCAGCTGTTGGTGGAGTCATTTGTGGCTTTGCTGCTCAACCCCGCAATGATAAACAAATTTTTGCTTGGCAATGGGCGTTAATTTTCTCACCTTTGTGGGGAATTTTGTTTATTGCTTTCGGTATTGCACCGGTAATAACTCGTACCAGTGATTGGGTGCCTCTGGTTCGTAATATTTCCGCCTTTTTAATTGGTGTTTTGGTTGCCTATTTATCTCCTGTTTTCAGTCGTCCTTCTTCCAGTACTGAGTCTTGAGTCAGTTATCAGTTGTCAGTTTTTATAAAAAAATAGGCTGAAAGCCCCGGATTTATCCGTGGGGTGAATCTAATAATCCAAAATCTAAAATCCAAAATCCTGTGAGAGGGTGACTGGCGTTCGCGTAGCGTGCCGGAGGCATACCCAAAGGGGGCAAGCCTGATTAAGGAAGTTTTGATGATGAATGTAGAATCTCCGTGGCTTTAGCCTGGAGAGTGTCAATAGTTAGCAAGCTATGCAGGTGTAAACTTCAAAGATACACCATTCATACAGTAACGGAAGCCAGTAGGTCTGGGTCCATCATTAAAAACATGGCCTAAATGTCCACCACAACGACTGCAATGTACTTCCGTTCTAGTCATGAAAAATGACCGATCTACAGTAGTAGCGATCGCACCCTCAATTGGTTTAAAAAAGCTTGGCCAGCCAGTACCACTGTCAAACTTGGTATCTGATGTAAATAAAGCCTGTCCACACCCAGCACATACATAAGTACCCGGCTCATAAGTTTTATCCAGAGGACTAGTATGAGCGCGTTCTGTACCATGTTTCCGCAGGACCTGAAACTGTTCCGATGTTAAAATCGTTTTCCACTCTTCTTCAGGTTTGGTAACTTCAAACTTAGTATCTGCATCTGCCATATTTTCAGAACTCCCATTGATATAACGTAAAAAAAAGGCTGTGCCAACCAATACGGCACTAATTTGTAAAAAATGGCGTTTCTCCATATATCTATTATTTGCTATTTTTTCCTTCCTTAGCCAACTCATCCCCGATCAGGATTGATCGATCATCAGCGATCGCTCTGAAAAATACCTGATAACTGGATTAAAATTAGTTAAAAAGGTTAAATAGCCAAAGCAAATAGTTGAAGGCGATGCCTACAATTAGCGGAGTCATTGTACAACACAGCTCCTTTCTTCTGAAGTAATGTATCCTAATCTTCAAACAGGCCATACAAATTTATAACTGCCATCCCAATGTGTCAACTGCTAGGAATGAACTGCAATATACCAACGGATATTTGCTTCTCCTTTGAAGGGTTTTCAGCCAGAGGAGGAAAAACCGATGAACATAGCGATGGTTGGGGTATTGCTTTTTTTGAAGGTAAAGGATGTCGGATTTTTTTAGATGCCAAACCCTCCGTAGCTTCTCCACTGGCAGAATTAGTTCGACGCTATCCCATCCACTCTACCCATGTCATAGCCCATATTCGTAAAGCTACCCAAGGTAAAATAGCCCTAGAAAACTGTCATCCCTTCCAACGGGAACTTTGGGGTAGGTATTGGGCATTTGCTCATAACGGTAATTTACCAGATTTTCATCCAGAAAATTATGGCATTTTTCAACCTGTAGGTGACACAGATAGTGAACAAGCATTTTGCTTAATTCTCAACACCTTAAGAGCTAGTTTTCCCGATGGTAAACCACCCTTAAAGTTACTTTATCCTGTATTAAGTAAAGTAACGGAAGAATTAGCATCAATAGGTATTTTAAACTACCTGCTATCTGATGGAGAACATTTCTTTACTCACTGCTCTACCAAACTCTGTTACATTATCCGACAAGCACCATTTGCCGCCGCACACTTAATTGATGAAGAGATGATAGTTGATTTTACTGAACTAGCTACACCAAGCGATCGCGTTGCCATCATTGTCACTACTCCCCTCACAGATAACGAAGTTTGGACACCAATTCCACCAGGAGAAATATTAGTATTTCAAGATGGTTTACCACTCAGATGGATATAAGGAATTAATCAACGAACAATTGATAACAAACTCTGATTCATTTTAGCACCTAAATCCCAAAAAGTATATTTACCAATAGACTTGTCCACACAATATAAAAAGCTTACTGTGAAAGCGTTACATGAACTATAACTGGGATGAAATACTAATTATGGCTGAAGGCAAAAATAAGGATTTGGGGGTGAAAATATGAAAATTATTAAAGGTGTTGAGAAACATAGCTTTCTAAAAGAGATAATCTAAAGGCTGATGATTCAAATATCATGACTTAGTATAAATGAATAATTTAGATCTAACCTAACTAATCTACATACTGCCATGATCACCGGATTATAACGATGTCCAGCTAAAGGAAATACATCACTAGCTAAGCGAAAACTTTTGACTCTACATATGAGATGTTCAACACCAATTCTTATTGATGATATTTTCTTATTTTCTTATTCTTGAATCTCTAAAATTTCAACTTTTTTGGGCTTTTTATAAGGTAATGTCTGGTAATAAATTCTTCTCCTATATAAGCTTTGTCTCCCAAAACTCTTTGTTTGGTATCTAGGTTTTAGCGATTATTTCTAAATAGTGTAATATCACTTATATTACCTAATTCTCCAATATAAATATCAACTATATCTTCACCTCCTGGCAATACTCTAAATTGATTTTTTAGAGTGTGTATTTTCTTCTTGCCTGAATAATATTTTTCCTACTCTTGATATTCACCTGGTCTTGCTATAGCTTTTTCTGCACTATCTATTATTAATTTATACTGACTCAGTCCCTCCTATAATTCTTGATACTTTCACTCATCTTTTTTTGCTTCTTCTATTTGGGAGACAGGTAGAATTTTCCTCAGAATTTCTACCCAATAATTAAATATGTTATTTGCTTTTGTCCTCCATAGATCAAACAATAATCCTAGAATTTCAAATGTTGGCTTCTGTCTCAGGTCTACTAGGCATACACATATTCCCTCCTTTGGGGTCATTTCTGCTTTACGTCCTCCTCCAGACGCTATTAACCTAATTTTTCTTTTTTCAATTTCTGCTTGTTTCTCTAGATGCCTTTTTTCTGCTAATGCTACTAATGTGATAAAGTCTTCATACTTAATCCCAATTAATATCTTTGATTGCTAGGGGTATAATTCTATTCTTTCTAGGGGACTTGTCATTATTGATATACACAGTTACATTCTTTCTGTTTATTTTGCCACAAAACTTCTTTTAAAGATAGGTCTACTGATTAATCTATCAAGCTTTTTTTACACCAGTGGAATTACCTGGTGTTGGAGTTACTCTGGTTTGCGCAAAACAGAAGATAAATAAGGATAAATATCCCCAAATCATGCTGCTAACCATTGTTGCCAAGCATCTTGTGTTTGTTTAACAATTGGCAGTTCTAGAAATCAGCGGTGATCTTAATATTAATTCTTGGTTACGTTCCCAACTAAAAAATGATAAATTCTTTTGTTAAGCCATATTAAATAAAACTTGACTTATGGTGTTTTCCACAATATATATTATTAACTTGTTTTTCTGAATTTTCTTCGTCGCATATATATAAATTTCCCAACAGCAAATAATCCCAGTAATCTATTAAAATACTTTCATCATAATAATGTTAATGTATATAATTCAGCTGCAATTGATCAGAGTATGGCAACCGCCAAGGTAGTTAGGATAAAGACTGTATCTCTTTCGTGATTCATACCTAGTGATAACTCTTGGATACAAACAAACTTACCACCCTATCACCCGTCACCTGCTATACCTGAAGACGGATCTTTTTAGCTGAGGAGGGTAACAGAAAAAGAATAACCATTTACCCAAACCCTTTGCATTATTGGCACTATACGGGAAATACTTAAAGGAAAATACGATTTATAACCTAAAATTATGTGATATTTTAGTCACCGTACCTCTTTATGATACTAGAAATTACGCACGAATCACATCCAATTGGGGATGCTTCCATACAGAAGAGGAATAGCATTTATGGCACAATCGCAAAACACTTGGTCAGAAACTAATATTTTGTTAGTGATAACACGGCCAGAAGGTAAGCTAAAACAGATGAACTTGGCTAACGTCATAAGTTTTCTGCAGCAAAATTATCATAATTAGGTGATAAGGGACTTGCAAATTTGTAAAGGTAAAAACGATGCGACTGTCAAATAAGTTATTTGTTACACTTCGAGATGATCCTGGTGATGCGGAAATTCCCAGTCATCAATTATTACTCCGCGCAGGTTATATTCGTCGCATCGGTAGCGGTGTTTATGCTTATCTCCCCTTGATGTGGAGGGTTTTGCAGAAGGTTTCCCAAATAGTGCGGGAAGAAATGAACGCCACTGGTGCTGAGGAATGTTTGTTACCGCAGTTACAACCGGCGGAGTTATGGAAGGACTCGGGACGTTGGGATACTTATACTAAAGCTGAGGGGATCATGTTTTCCCTGATTGATAGACGGGAACAACAATTAGGACTTGGCCCAACTCACGAAGAAGTAATTACTACTGTTGCCCGTGATATGATTCGTTCATATCGGCAATTACCGCTACATTTATATCAAATTCAAACTAAGTTTCGTGATGAAATTCGTCCTCGGTTTGGTTTGATGCGTAGTCGAGAATTTATCATGAAAGATGGTTATTCTTTCCACACTGATGAGGAAAGTTTGAAGAAAACCTACCAGGATATGTACCAAGCATACAGTAATATGTTGCGGCGTGCTGGTTTGGCTTTTCGGGCGGTAGAAGCTGACTCTGGTGCTATCGGTGGTTCTGGTTCTACAGAGTTTATGGTGTTGGCAGATGCCGGAGAAGATGAAGTTCTCTACACTGAAGATGGGAAATATGCAGCGAATGTAGAAAAGGCTGTTTCCTTACCTGCGGAAGCAGAAACTTCACCTTTTACCAGGTTTGAAAAACGGGAAACACCGGGAACGGAAAGCATAGAAAAAGTTTGTAAATTTCTCAAGTGTTCTCCTACCCACATTATCAAGAACATTTTATATCAAGCTGTCTATGATAGCGGTTTGACTGTTTTGGTATTAGTAAATATTCGTGGTGATCAGGAAGTTAATGAAGTAAAATTCCAAAACGAATTAACTAAATTAGCATGCCAATTCGGTGCTAAAACTGTCGTTTCTATCAGTGTACCCACTAATGAAATAATTGCAAGCTGGTCTACAAAGTCTTTACCTTTAGGTTACATTGCACCGGATCTGGATGATGATTATATTGCCGGGAGTAAGCAGGTACATTCTCAGTTTGTGCGCTTGGTGGATAAAACTGCTGTGGAGTTAAAGAACTTTGTCACAGGTGCAAATGAAAGCGGTTCTCACGTAGTTGGGGCAAATTGGTGTGAGCAGTTTAAATTACCTGAGTTGGTAGTAGATATTCGGAAAGCTAGAGTGGGTGATCGCTCTTTGCACGACCCCAGTCAAACCCTAAAAACAGCAAGAGGTATAGAAGTTGGCCACATTTTCCAACTCGGTACAAAGTATTCTGAAGCGATGGGTGCAACTTATATCAACGAGCAAGGGGAAAAAAAACCTTTAATTATGGGATGTTATGGTGTGGGAGTGTCACGATTAGCACAATCAGCCGTTGAACAGTCCTATGATAAAGATGGCATAATTTGGCCAGTGGCGATCGCACCATATCACTCGATTATCACCATTCCTAACATTAAAGATGCTCAACAAATCGAAGTAGCCGAAAAACTTTACACAGAACTTAACAAAGCAGGTGTAGAAACATTACTCGATGACCGTGATGAACGAGCAGGTGTTAAATTCAAAGATGCAGATTTAATTGGCATTCCTTTTAGGATTGTCACAGGTCGGGCTATTGCCAATGGTAAAGTTGAAGTAGTAAAACGGGCAAACCGTGAATCTCAACAAATAGCCATTGAGGAAGTTGTAAATACATTGCAACAATGGCTTAAATAAGCAATAGAAGGAAAAATTTAAACTAGTCAATGGCAGGCAAAATGCCTGCCATTGACCAGTTTAATCATCTTGCTAATCGTTAATTGATAACAAACCAGGAGGAGGAGTAATTTCAACTCGACGGGTTTCTAAATCAACTATAGGAACAATCTCTATCACAAAGGGAATTAAAACCGTTTTTCCTGCTTTATCTTCAGCAAAAGCAGGATCGAATTTTACTTCTAATAAATCATGACCTGAAGGTAATATATCCACTACTGTTCCCACAAATTGACCAGTTTCTTGCATGAAGACTTGTAATGCTAACAAGTCTATAACATGAAATTCACCTTCTTCTACTTCTGGGCGATCGCTAATTGGGACAAACAACCGACAATCACGTATATTTTCCGCAGCCGTGCGATCGCTCACCCCTTCCAATTTAATTACATATAGATTCTTTCCCTCAACATACCGCCCATCTAATAACTCTATTGGTTGCGGTTCCATTTCCCCTGGACGCAATAACCAACGAGTTCCCGATTCCTCAAACCGTTCCGGAAAATCAGTATTGGGATAAACCCGCAACTCCCCAGCTAAACCTTGAGGTGCGACAATTTTACCAATTTCTAACCAATCATGGAGATTGGGGACTGGGGACTGGGGACTAGGGACTGGGGAAGATTTTTTACTCACCTCCCCTTTCCCCTTCCTTTTCTTCGTTTTCTTAGTGCCTTCGTGGTTCATTTCTCTTAAACACTGACAGCCGCACGTTGGTAAACCTGTTCAGCAACCTTAGCTAAATGCTGCATACCGATAGTAATTTCTTCATCACTACCAGTCAGACTGATACGCAAACATTGATGCTTGTGTTCCCACTCCTCTTTTAGACCGGGGAAGAAACTACTACCAGGAACAACAATCACACCCACTTTCTTTAATTCCTGGTAAAATTCCCAATCAGTCATTGGTAAATCTTCCAACCACAACCAACCAAAGATCGCCCCTTCACCGCGATGTAAAAACCAAGGTATATTGTTAGGTATCGCTACTTCTAATGTGCTTTCTAACACATTAAATTTGTGCCGATAAAAAGGACGAATCACACTTTCAGCAATATTGGCTAATGCACCTGATTCTATCGCTCTAGCTGCGATCGCTTGACCATACCTGGAAGAATGAATCCCTGCATTAGTTTGGAAACACTCTAAAGCTTGCAGCAGGTTTTCATCACCAATAGCTATGCCGATTCTTTCCCCTGGTAATCCTGCCTTTGATAAACTCATACAATGCA
Source organism: Azolla filiculoides (assembly GCA_910574055.2). Taxonomy (NCBI): domain Eukaryota; kingdom Viridiplantae; phylum Streptophyta; class Polypodiopsida; order Salviniales; family Salviniaceae; genus Azolla; species Azolla filiculoides. The sequence continues at coordinate 11,625 of CAJTBH020000274.1, forward strand.
GAATATTCTCACCAAACACAGGTGTCATTTCCGTAAAATTCAACGCAGGGAAAGGAGGTGCATAAGCTGAGTCTATCAACACAGGCACATGATAGGGTGCAGCTAAAGCGGCGATTTTCTCAACTTCGTCATTAGTTAAAACGTTACCAGTAGGGTTGCAAGGGCGAGAGAAAATCATACAACCAGTTTCTTGTGTAATCGAAAGTTGGCTAAAATCAGGACGATATTTAAAGCGGTGGTTGGCGCTATCAATATCAAGAGTGGGTTTGTAAGCAATCAAGGCTTCTGGGCATAAACCAACGCCACCATAGCCAGTATAATCTGGACTTAAAGGCAGAACAATCTGTTTTAAATCGCCATCGTTAGTATATCCACCGTAAGCATTAGCCGCGTAGAAGTAAATAGTCTGACTACCAGCAGTGACTAAGATATTGCGCTCTGTTAAATTTAACCCATAACGCTGGTTAAAATCTTTGACCATTACCGAAATAAAAGGTGCATAACCCTGAGATGAACCGTAGCGACAAACAACTTCACCATACTCAGGACTAGCTAATAAGTCTGCTGTGCAATCCCGCCATAACTGTTCTACCTCTGGTAAAATCAGCGGGTTTCCCGCACTCAAATTATATAACTCCTGCCCCTCATTAGCTCTAAGTGTTTCATTAATATCCTTCATAATTGCTCTCACGCCAGTTAAGTTGGACATTTGAGCGCCAATTTTGGTAAGGGCAGGTTTCATAGGCTTGTTACAGACTAAATTACGAGCAAAAGTGAATAAATTACCGGATGGTTGCGGCAGCAAAAAATCTGACGCTTTTATCTGAATTTAAACCAGTGAATGAGATTGTAACAAAATCATGGTAATTTGAACAATCTTATACCGATTCTTTGTAACCTTATTTTCATGGATATTGCCAACTTTACTTTGAACTTTCAAAATTAAATAGGAATCTGGACAATTGATAATAACGTAACTTGCTAGTTAGGAAATTGTCAGCAATGTCTTACGCTCCCGTAAGGGATACAGGATTTCCATGATTTAAGGATGAACAGGATTAAGACTGGGATTTTATAATCAATTAGCAACTACCAATTACCAGCCTCGGGAGCATCCACTATTGGAAGATATATAAGTGTTAGGAGAATATAAGGATAAACA
>CAJTBH020000277.1:0-12338 GCA_910574055.2 Azolla filiculoides
ATTCATTCATTGATCAAGCCCCAGGGGAACCTGGTAAACTTTTACCTTCCTTAGGTAATAGACCTTGATCATAATTTAGCTGAACCAAGGTTAGATTTAGCACTGATACAAGGAAAAGTCTGTGGTGGTTCTCTTTCTCTGGAGCTCTTCCAACATCCTGCCAATTTATTGACGGTTATACAAACTTGTCGCCGTCAAGCACTTTCTCTAATTGAGTTTTTTGACCAACCTATGAAAGCCATGGTTCACTCTGCTTTCCATACACCTTCTTTAACCCCTCTACCTTAGACCTGAATCCTTACGGATCTTGATTTAGTCTCTCCATGAAATAATTCTGAGCAGCATACTTATGGAGAAAAAGTAATTATGCATCCTGCATCCTGCCTTCTGAACTCCCGAACTTATCAAGACTATCACTTGTGAGGTTATCACCGTAAATAAAGATACTTATGACTCTCTACAACAGGAACTAGCAAAACTACATTAAGCTGTAGACAGTTTGAGCCAAGCTCAGTTATCAACTCTTGTGAAGTATAATTATGAGCAAATAGGTTTATTTCTGGAATATACACGAGCTGCGATCGCAATATTTGCTCGCCACATGCATTATAGCTATGAAGAATTTCTGACTATTAAAAATGAGCCAAATTAGTGGCTAACTACACTCAACTCCCTCACAGATAGTTTTTTTAGCAATGCTATTGATGCTTTAGAAGATGTAAGTCTAGTTAATCAAAAAAGAGTAATTCATATTATTACTGTTTTCAGTAAAAATAACCGATTAGCTATCTGCATCAGGGATACTGGTTCAGTAATATCCCCAGAAATTATGCCCAAATTATTTGACCCATTATTTACGACTAAAGACATAAGTAAAGGTACAGGCTTGGGACTTTCTATTAGTTACCAACTTATAGTAGGGAAACATCACAGTAATTTATGTTGTCACTCTACCCTGGGAGAAGGAACGGAATTTGTGATTGAAATTCCCATTAGTCAATTAGCAGGACCTAATAAATTATTATAAATAATATATTCTTTAGTGAGATTCTCCAGAATTCTTGATATTTGGGTGACAAGTACCCAGATGCTATAATTAAAATACGAAAATATAGCAGTAAATATTAATTTTGTCAATTGAACTAACTATTGCCAAATAAAAGCATTATTTGGGTAGACTAAAACCTGCGTTATAGATTAGTTATTGATCATATAGCAACTGCCACGGTGGTTAGGACAACAACAGATGATAAAACTTAGATACAAAAAGACTTGTAACTCTGTCACCCTTCGGGTTTGTCAGCGCGGTCTTGGGGGTTTCCCCCAAGACCGCGCTGACTCACCTGTCACCTGTGAGCTGCTATATCTACATAACCGGACTTGTTCTGGCTTGATCTCAATAGCAAAGGTTTGAAGATGTTTACTTCATCAGAAACTCCTATAATTGCAGCAGTTGTGCTGGTAGCGTTCGGAATTTTGGGTTGGGGCTTTTACCGCGCCAGACCTTTTGGTAAACTGGGAATCCTAGCCTGGTTACAGTCAGTAGTATTGATGACTCCTTGGCTGTTATTTTTTGGCTTGTTTGCTGCCGGAATTTATATCAATATAGCGGGTATATTGTTATTGGTAGTTACTTCTGCTGGTGTGTATATTTTCTTAGGTAGACAGTTACGCCAAGCTGGTCAAGATGCCATTCTGAAACAACGGGCAACAGAAAGACTTGCAGATGCAGCTACATCAAATACCAATAATCCAGTAGTGATTGCAGGAGTGAAACTGCAACCAATAACAATACCAGAAGAAGATTTGAATACCATTAAAGGTATTTTCGGTATTGACACATTTTTCGCCACAGAAACCATCCCCTATCAAGAAGGTGCGATTTTAAAAGGCAATTTGCGGGGAGAACCAGAGGAAGTTCATAACCATCTTATGAGAAGTTTGCAGGAACGTTTAGGTGATAAATATCGCCTGTTCTTAATGGAAAATACAGACGGTAAACCGGTGATGATTGTTTTACCTAGTCGTACTGACCCAAAGCCGATCCAGTTACCACAAAAAGTCTTTGCGGTGATTCTCTTGGTAGCAACTATCGCCACCAATTTAGAAGCGGCAGGATTATTGCTGAATTTCGATTTAGTTGCCAATCCAGGAAGGTTTTCTGAAGCTTTGCCTATCGGTTTGGGAATATTTACAATTTTGATAGCTCACGAAATTGGTCATTGGTTTCTGGGACGAAAGCACCAGGTCAAATTGAGTTGGCCTTTTTTCCTACCAGCTGTGCAGATTGGTTCTTTTGGGGCAATTACTCGCTTTGAGTCTCTATTACCTAACCGTAAGGCATTATTTGATATTGCTTTGGCAGGGCCAGCTTTTGGCGGTATTGTTTCTTTGATCATGCTGGTAACAGGTTTGTTACTTTCTCAGCCTGGTAGTTTATTTCAATTACCAAATAAGTTTTTCCAAGGCTCAATTTTAGTAGGTAGCTTGGCGCGGGTTGTGCTGGGTTCGGCTGTACAAGGGCCGTTTGTAAATGTTCATCCTCTAGTGATCATTGGTTGGTTGGGATTAGTGATTACGGCTTTAAACCTAATGCCTGCTGGACAACTAGATGGTGGGCGCATTGTCCAGGCGATTTATGGACGCAAAACAGCAGCAAGGGCAACTATTGCGACTTTAATTTTGCTGGCGTTGGTGTCTTTAGGTAATACGCTGGCTATGTATTGGGCGATTGTGATTTTCTTCTTACAACGGGATGCAGAACGCCCTAGTTTGAATGAAGTTTCTGAACCTGATGATGCTAGGGCTGCTTTAGGTCTTTTAGCTCTATTTTTGATGATTGCTACTCTCTTACCTTTAACACCTGCTTTGGCTGGAAGGCTGGGAATAGGGTAATGGGGAAGATGGGGAAGATGGGGAAGATGGGGAAAAATGAATTAAAAAATTTCTGCCTCCTGTCTGGTAACCAATCACCAATCACCTACCCTTTCCACCCTGCTAGTAGCCTAGTATAGGTTGCTGGTTTGGGGAAGATTTGCTGGAAACCGACTTGACGTTCTAGGGCTTTTTCTTGGCTGATGTTCCAGAGGGTTTCATAAAAGAAGAAGAAAATTCCGGCAAATTTGCGATCGCGCACTTTCTGTACTTGAGTTCTAATCTGTTGCATGGAAACCGAGCGATTTTTTAACCAGCTCAAAATGCCAATACTCACAGGTATATGTTTCCGTGCGACTTTCACTTCTGGCTATTCTAATTTGCTGCAAAACACATTTAAATCATCACGATATATAATAATATGCACAACCAAGTCTTCTATTAATCCCATTCGTTCCCATTTCTGCCAGTCTGCTAAAAAATATTCATAGAAAAAACGGTGGGGATTGGGAGCTACGGAAACTAGACAATTCTTTTTATTAGCTTTAATAGCTGTAAATACCCGCTTCATGAAGTTGGTAATTTTGTTGGCTCTCCAGCCCAGCCATTCTGGATCTTTGGGATTTTTAGATGGTGCTTGACCACGGTGTTCTTTTTTGTATAACGCCACTGTGTAGGCATCATAACCCAGTTCTGATGGTAAGCCGAAATGGTCATCAAATTGAATACCATCAATCAATATTGTAGTTTTTGAGGATTTCCACAATTAAATAAATCTTGGATAAATTGCTGTACATCAGGAGGAAAAGGACTCAGCCATACGCGATTGTGTGTTCCTTCTTTGACAATTTTGGTATCGTCGCGGCGACTAGCAAGCCATTGAGGGCGATTTTTGGCTAGAAGGTAATCAGCAGGAGCCATAAAGCCAAATTTGAACCAGGGAATGACGGTTAAGCCTTGTTTATGTCCTTCTGTAACAATTTCTTGGAGCATATCTCGTCCTTGTAATCCCCGTGTGGGATCGAGGGATTTGCCAATTACTTGAGCACTAACTTTGGTAGGATAGAGCGTATAACCCCAGTTCTAAACAGCGGGATAGACTGTATTAAAATTGAAAGTATCTAAATTTCTCAGGGCTTTTTGCAAGCTATCGCGGTCAAAAAAAAGATCACTATCAATATTGGTTAACCACACCCCGCTTAACTCTGAAGTTTGCTGTGGAGTGATCGCAGTTTGAGCTTTTAAAGGTAATGATAATATCATCACAGCTAACATACTCAAGATAAATACAGCTGAAAACAACCCTGATTTTAGATTTTGACGCACATTTCACCTCGGAAATTTTCCCAAGATTGCCTATATCTCAAACAAAAGCTCAATGTAGAGACTCAGATCACAGCCGAGAAGTTGCCTTGTAGTTTAACATTCGCCAAACATATCTATGATTGCCTCAATAACTACGGTTTTACTAGTAGAAAGTAAAAAAATTGGCTTAAATTTTCCGGATATACAAAAAATTTTGAGTTTATTGTTACACATAATTATGTAAGCACTATGAATATCAAACTCGATAAGTACACCCCAGATAGCCTGGCATCTTTATTTGTCCTTCTGATGGAAGAAGGCATGACTCCAAATCAAATTATGGTCGGTATTGTCCGTCTGGCAACGGATTCTAAAGAATTAGAAGGCACTATTGTATCAGCTGATTGTATCCGTTTTCTGGTCGCAACAATGCCAGTAGATACCACTGCACCAGGGGTTACAGAATTTATTCTGTCTTTAGCACAAGAGGGAGTTACTACTTTGATGTTGTTCGATGCTTTGGGTTTTGCTTGCTATGTTCGTGGCTTATTCGATTCCGCCAATATTATTCGCTTGACTTATCAGCGATTACAAGCAGACAGAATTATTTCTCAAATCCTGCGTGATTAAAAACTAATGAAAAATCAATGTTTTTTAGACAGTATATGCAAAATCAAAAAACGCCCAACCACAAAATGGATGAACTGCTCAATGATTTATATTTTTTCTGTGAGACTTTTAGCCAGTTGCAGTGAAGTGATGACAAGTTTAACAAACTGCTACAACATTTAGGGGTGTTGTACAGTGCTTCATCAACAACTGGCGAGTGGGTATTTGTTCTCAGGGTTGGCTGCAATCCTTCCCTATGAACAATTCTTACTGATTTTGTCTTCTTTCTTGATATTTCTATTAAAACGGCAACCGAAAAATTTTGTCTGCCAAATTGCCAAAACCACGGATTATTTGGCTAACGGTTGAATTGATTGCATAGAAGGGGCGTTGAGGAGCGTCCCTTTTCCTATTTTGGATTTTGGATTGACCCCACGGACAAATCTAGGGGCTGATACCATCAAAGAATTAGTGGTCATATAGATTTTGAATTCGGAATTCCTTTCTGTATCAGGCTGGGAGCAACATACAGCAGATTGAAATTTAAAAGCTGTATAAGATAATGATTGTCCTGATAATTACGCCTCAACGGTCATCCTAAATAGAATTTGTTTAATTTATTCTGGTAATATGGCTAATAAAAATAAGTGCGAAAGAAATGTTCACTAGTCAAGAAAACTCATTAATAGCTAATACTTTAGTCAACGAAATTAACGATACTCTAGCTGAGAAATTATGTGGTGGGACTATTACTACTCCTCAAACTACACAGGAAGATGGCCTTAGCACTATGCCCAGAACAGCTAATAAAACAAGTATGCCATCTCTTAAAGCCTCTGATGCGCTTGGTTTAACACCCTTTGTTCCTCATTTGCCGACAACAAAATTGCCTCGTTTAGGTCCGCTTGACCCCACCAAAAGAACGGCTAATACACCAAAAAATGCTGTTACCATAACCATACCGCTACCACTACCTGTTTGGAGTTGAATCTATCTCTTTGGATTTATGAATTGATCATCAATAATCCTTATAGTTGACAGGTAAAGCAGATACCCCCCGTATAATACTCGGTTAAGAGCCTGAAAATTGTCACTTGGGAATAGTTTAAGGGTAAAGGTTTTTTCCTTTTCTTTTCACCTTACCACTTAACCGACAAGTGTTGGATACTACCTAAGTAAGTGAGGCGATCATTTATGTTTCAGCAAATCATCAAATCCCAGCAGTTAGTTGACTTATCAACAGTGGAACAGCAGCTTTTCTATGGTGGAAAATCCGATCCTATGGAATTGGGTAAAATACCTAATGTACTAGGTAATGGTTTTCCTAATGTAGCTGCTTTTAACCCCTTTGGGAATACGGGAACAGGCAAGACCAACGAAAAAATCAAGGCTTATAATAATAATGTTGGCACAATTCTTTACTAGTAAACTATGGTGGAAATAAATTACCCATTCCAAATCTCTGAAAATATTACGCTGTATTCATTTTGAATTTTGTTGGCGTAGCCTGCTGGAAGCACTATTTTGTTAGCCTAGCTCTTCTGAAAGAAGCATTTTTAATTCACGGCGGTACTAGTAGCGTTTGTCGTTGTTGAACGCTATGGATAGCGTATCTTGGTCTATGCCTGCGGTAGCTACGCTAAGAGGTTGTTTTAAAAGTTTCTGGCTGTGACTTGAGGGACTTATTGATCCCCCTTCTTAAGGGGGATTTAGGGGGATCTAAAAGTTTTTGATATACTGAAAAAGGTTTAAAAGTGTCATTCTGGACCTTCGCAGAGCTTCTCTCAAAGAGATAGTGAAGAATCTGCGAGATACTAGAGCCTACCGCACGCTCGGGGTTCACGCAGTGTCCCGAAGGGATACGCTGCACTACCTTACCCATGGCTTACGCCACCCTGCGCTATCAGTATGACATAAGTCTAAGTTTCACCGGTTTGCAGTATACATTACTAAGGACTTTTCAAACATCCTCTAAAGCCATATTTTACGGAGCATCCCAATTTTGAAAAAAAAAAATTTCAATTTTGTACCTCCTACAACCTGCAATGAGATTTAATTAAGGCACATTTTTACAAATAATATGTTTTTTTTCATCAAAACTGATCACACCTTGTTTTTGTAATTGAGTAAACAAGCGTGTAATTGTAGCTCTAGTTGTGTAACAAGCATTGGCAATATCTTGATGTGTGAGACGAAAAGTGAGCCGAGTTCCTCCTGGTATTGGTTCACCAATTTGCTGTTTTAAAATTTCTAATAAATACAGTAATCGATCTTCTACTTTTTTTGTGGCTGCAATTACTAACAAAGATTCTGTTTGTTGTAATCGCTGTTGGATTTTTGGTAATAGGATATGGCTCAGTGATGGTAAAACCGTAAGCTCGGATATATAAATGGAGACTAATTCTATATCTGTAATGGCTGTTCCTTGGTAAATCGGTAAGGATGTCATACTAGAGCTAAACAGCATTCCTGATGTTACTAATCCTGTCAGGACTTCTTTACCTGTGTCGCAAAGGGTACTAAGTTTAACTACACCCTGAACCACATAGTAAATTAATAACGGATTCAGAACAATACTTTCTCCTTTGGAATGTTTATTTATCGGGCGATCACCAATTAAGTATTTTTGATCCTGAACAGCAGTTGATTTTACTTGCTGAAGCCCAGTGATCTTTCGTATTAACCAATACAAAGTAACAGATTGCTGTTCATTTTTTACCAGAGATTTTACTTTCAAAGAAGCATTAAAATAATGGCCATGACGTGGTTTTAAGGATAATAATATTTCTCTTGTTTGCGGAGATTGAGATATCTGGATGAGTTCACTGTAAAAGTGCTGGTATTGTTCCCTTGGAATGAAGTTAATTATGGGTTTACCAACCAGGAAATTTTGAGCTATGTTGAGTAACTGTGCTGCTGTATGGTTAGCTTTTTGGATGATACCTTGTTGATTGGTGACTAAATAACCATCTGGTGCAAACTCAAATAATTCTTGGTAGTGCTGGCGTTCTGTTTCCAGTAAGTTGCGTGTTTGAATCAGTTCTTCATTTTGGTGATACAGTTCTTCAGCTGCTAGTTGCAATTTATTTGATGTATACTTAAGTTCCTTAAAAGCTTCTGGTACTAAATCAGAAGGAATCCAAGGTAATACAATAGCAGTCTGGTACAAATCTGCTAAATACTGATGCAGTAGTTCTGCACGTTGATAAAATAATTCGATGTTCACCTAGAATTCCCACTTTTTAGTTGCAGAGGTTGATGGAAAAATTACACTATTTTAAATTTGGGAAAACAGTTGGCAAGTTTAAACTTCTAAAAATTAAATTGTATATAATATAATATTTAATCTTAAGCAATAATGGCTACTGTAACTACCTATAAATTAGTAAATTTATGTTAACTAATCAATACAAATATAAATGATTATTTTGATCTAACCAATAATCTTGTGTATGTTGAATTGAGCATGATAAAAACTACAAATATAGAGACGCTGCATACAACATCTCTACAGTCATGTGATTCAATTGATCAAAAACAAAGCTGGATTTTATTTGTATTTAAATATACGTAGATAGTTAATTTTGAGATTGGCGAGCACCTGGTTTTTTCTGTAAATTTTGCTGAATCATGCTGTGTTTGCATCTCATACCACTCATTCAAGCAATATTGAAACCAACAAAAGCAGTATTCATACCAGCAAAAATTGCACAAGCTAGAATCTGGTATTTGATCACCACTTAAATGGGGTGTGACGCTATTGCGAGGACAGTGGATGTAACTACTCATGAATTTTGACTCCTTAAATTTTGGTAGCTTCCTTTGATAATTTAGTAGTTATAATCACTAATTTTATAAGCAAATTTCCTCATAACGCTGACCAGCAATTTCCCAAGTAAATTGAGTTTCTACCAATTGTCTAGCGTGAGTAGAGAGTTGATATCTGAGTTCTGGCTGTTCAAAGAGTTGAGAAATAGCAGCTACGTATTCTGTGGGTTGATTTGCTCTTAATGCTCTTAGTGGTGTGTTTATGCCATCTACAGCTAGTCCTTCTAAACCGCGATCGCTCCCCACCACCGGTATACCCGCAGCCATCGCTTCCAACGTTTTATTTTTAATTCCAAATCCTGTTCGCATTGGTACAACACAGATAGTAGATTTATGCAAATATTCTCCCATAGAAGGTACACGACCAGTCACATTAATTCCGGGTTTTTGCCCAAGTGATAAAATTGCTGGTTCGGGACGAGAACCGACTATATCAAAGGTAGTGTCAGGATAAAGATTTTGGATCTCTGGTAATACTTCATTGCTAAAAAAATAGACAGCATCAATATTAGCTAAATTATCCATTGCCCCAATAAAAATTATCCGATGTCCACCAGGATCTGTAGGACGGTTGGGAAAGGTGACTAAGTCCACACCATTAGGAATGACAGCAATTTGAGAACTCTGTCGAAACTGTTGTAGTTGTTGTTTATCTTCCACTGTAGTAACTACTATATGTGAGAATTTAGAACAGTAAATCCGTTCATAATGACGTAACAATGGCAGATTAATTTTATCTCTAAATTGATTTTCTGATGTGCCAGTTGCTAACTGATCCAGACAAGTACCATACACAGAACTATGAATATTAACTATAGTTTTTACCTGAGTTTGAAAATAGGGACGTATATAAATTTCATTGACGCTATGTTCACAGGTAATTACATCACATTTACCTGATTTAACAAAGTTGTCAATCCATGCTTGCATCTCTATTGAGTAGCGGTTAAGGACGCTTGGTGGTGTCCCTGTGAAGAAAAATGTACCTAATCGCTGAATTTTCTTAAGTATTACCGCTGATGTTTGCCCATCTGAGGGACGTTCAAACACAACTAAGTTATCTACGCAATCTCGTAAACCTTCTATTTCCGAGTTTGTGACATCGGACTCACATTGAGTTACCAGGGTAATACTATGGTTTTGGCTGAGATACTTAAGTAAATTAAATGTCCTGACTTGGGTTCCTCCCCTGGTTGGTGGATAGGGAAAAGTTGAAGATACCATGAAGATATTCATAAATCTGATAATTTCAGGAAAATTGTTTAGTTTGCATATAGACTAGATTTACCACAATATAATAATGTTAATTACTTAAAATACCTAGAATAATACGAATTTTTACTGAAAGTTTTGTGATTAGCAAGTTCATAATATGAAAGTTCAAAGTGATTAGCAAGAGATTTTCAGCAAAATCAAAGTTTAGCAAAACTAGTTAAAAAAGTACATTTATATCAGCAGCAATTTTCTTCTATTATGCCTAAAGTTAGTGTTTGCATTCCCACTTACAACCGCGCACATTTACTTCCTTATGCAGTCAATAGTGTGTTAGCTCAAAGTTACACAGATTTTGAACTAATTATCTGTGATGATGGTTCTACAGATCATACTGCGGAAATAGTCAGTCAATGGGATGATCGACGAATTCGTTATATTAGACAACCTGTTAATGGTGGTCGTAGTCGAAATATGTGTTCTTGTTTTAAAGCTGCTTCTGGTAGTTATTTTATTAAATTTGACGATGATGATGCTATTACTCCTGAATTTTTAGAGAGAACTGTAGCGGTTTTGGATGCAGAAAGGAGTGTAGATTTTGTTTGTACAAATCATTGGATTATTAATCAAAATAATGAAAGAGTTGAATCAGCTACTAAGGAAAATTCTAGTAAGTGGGGAAAGGATAAGCTAAAACAGGGTCTAATTCCCGATTTAATTCGGGAAACTTTTATCAACCAAAGTTTACAAGTTGGTTCAACTTTATTTCGTCGCGATTGTTTAATGGAAGTGGATTATATGCGTCCAGAAGCTGACGGATGTGAGGACTTTGATTTGCTGGTCAGGTTGGCTATTGCTGATAAACAGGGGTATTTTTTACCTGAGTTTTTAATGGAATATCGGTTTCATCGTGGACAGGCTAGTTTAAAACAAAATCTGCATTTTCTGCGTGCTAAGGTTTTTTGTATTGATAGTTACAAGTTTGCTGCTCAGGAGTTGGAAAAATTGCGATCGCACAAATTAGCTACTACCCAGCAAGCTTTGGGTTTAAGGCTAATTGAAAAGGGTGATACGGTGGAGGGAAGGAGAATTTTACAGCAATCAACGCAGGTTTTGGGAAGCAATAAAAAAATCATGTTTGGCTTGATGCTATCTTATTTACCTATTGGTTTACGTAAGTTGGCTTTACAAGTTTTTCGTCGATTTGGTCCCAAGGATTATACTGAGCAGGTGCGGGAAGCTAGTACCGCCGTGAATTCAAAATGCTTCTTTGAGAACAGCTAAGCTAACAAAATAGTGCTTCCAGCCCGCTGCGCCAACAAAATTCAAAATGAATACAGCGTAAGATTTTCAGAGATTTGGAATGGTTGGTTTATTTACGCCGTACTGTACTAGTGTTTAATTTCTTGTTATTTGCGTCATGGGGGTAGTGTTTCGTGCAAAGGAGCAGAGGAGCAAAGACGCAAAGGAAAGAAGGCTAATTTCCTGACTGATGCTTAGAGTTGTATCTAATAGCCAATGGTAATTATATAGAGTGACAATAAGTATTGCTTGTCAATTTTGTTTCATTCATGCTAGAGTAGTCAGGTTTCAAATACAACTAGATTACTCCTATGGATACAAATGAGTTAAAGTTCCTTCTAAAGCTATTGTGATGTGCTAAATATCGTTTTGACTTATTCTAGCACTTTTAGCTCTTTTAAGGGAAAGGACAAAATTTGTCGAGATTTAGGCGATCGCGAACTGGTAGACTATTCACGAGAGATTGCTACAGTTAAAAATTTACCCCCAAGTCAGGCTCTGTTGAAATTAGACCCAGCGGAGTTGCCCGTCACTGACAAAGAGCGTAAGGTGTTCGATAAACTCAGTAAAGCTACTGCTAAAACCGCCCCCAGTGAAATCACTTCTCTGAAAGCTGCGGAACGAGCCGAGATATTGAAAAACTTGACTGAACGGGGTTTAATTTCAGCAGAAATCAAAATTCCAAGAATTAAAGCTGAGGTTTGGCTGACTAAAAGAGGGATTAAGTTTTTGCGGGATGAATACAGTCCCGAAGGAAAGGCGAATATCAACCTGGATTTGTTGGGTAATTATTTGCGGTTTTTACGGGAGAATTTACGGGTTAAGCCAGAACATGTTTCTCCACCAGAACCTAGCGGTGAAGAGCCAGGTGTGGAAACTATCATCAATACCAGTGATGAAGAAATTTTACAAATTATTGAGAAATTAGATAGTGAACTGGGTACAGAGAATTATTTACCAATTTTCCATTTACGGCAAAAGTTACAACCGCCAATGTCACGGGATGAATTAGATCAGGCTTTAGATCGGTTACAAAAAATTGACAAAATCGAGCTAAGAGGACTTGTCCACGCTCAAGATTACACCCAACCCGGATTTCTCACAAAAAGATAAAACAAAGGGGTCAAAGACTGCGAAAATGTATATATAGCAAGCATTTCAGCAGTTGGAAACCATGACCCCATCTTCAACAGATTGTATACCAAAAC
>CAJTBH020000279.1:0-13023 GCA_910574055.2 Azolla filiculoides
TCGCTTAAATCTAAAACATACTTTTTTGCCATGGTCAACCCCTTTTTTGACTAGTGTATCAATTAGAGGGGCTTACCCAGCAACATTGCCTTGGTGGACTACTAGTTGATTCAACAGTTCTCGAATTACCTCAGATATTGGGAGTTTTTCATCTTGATATCCTTTGATTTCTATCAACTCATAACGAACTTGCGCTGCTGACAGCCTGGTATACAACCTTGTACTCTGAAAACTTGGATCTGTTTGGCTTTGTGGCTCTACAATTGAGCGTATATCTTCTAGTAAGTTTGGTAGTCTATGTTCTGTTGGTTTTCTGCCTTTGAGCCGGAATGAGTCTGCTATCGATATTCCATGCTCTAACTCTTGCATCCCTTTCCGAATTGTGCGTCGATTCTATCCTAGTTCTCGTTCTGCAATTCTTGCTCCTCCTCGTCCCCATCCTTTAACTACCTCTGCCATGAATTGTCTTCCGTCACTTGCTTTTACCTTTTGTGCTGTCTTGATATACAACGACCTTAGACTATCACTTAGTTGGATTAATGATTCTGGAGACATAAACCATACTGCACGCTAATTATTCTCTCAGTATCCCTGGTTTTGGATAATTTTTTCCTTGGATTACTCTTACATGGTTATGTTTGAATTAGCGCTCGCAAATAACACCAGAAATATCTAAGGTCTAAAACCCTCTATCATACCACAGAAATAATTTTGTAAGAGGTCTAATATGTCAATATGGATATTGGTTTGATCTTAAGGGAAAACCATCGCTACCGCATCATTTGACAATACAGCGAGGTTGTGGCCTGTGCGGAATTTAGACTGATGACTTGTGGATGGTTGTGATTGGTTAAAGTATTATTTGCAGAATCCTAATCAGTAAACCAAAAAGTTTTTCTCCGAGAAGCGGTTGATAAGTATTTGCTGGTTTGTAGTAATTTCGAAGACATAATATATTGATCAGTAGACATAAGTCTCTATTAAAATTACTTATGTATTACTAATACACAAAAAAAGATACTAACCTGATGGAAGATAAATGCCTTCAACAACTTGATATTTATGTTCAATAGCTTGAGATAAAAAGGCTAAGATCTGTTTGAGTACGAAAAGTTTACGATACATTAATCTACTACCTTTCCTTTTACTATTGATTCTAAGCGAAAGGAGATTAACCCAAATATTAACTAGAAGAAAGGATATACCAACGAATAATAATCTTAATACTGGATTTTTATGATTGATTCTAATGCGACAAATATTTTTGCTCCGGTAACTAAGGTATCTCAAATTTTCACACTTGATAAAACCTTCTTAGTTGAACGTATTGGTTCACTGCCAGACTATTTGCAAGAGGAAGTAGATCAGGGATTGAGAACTCTTTTATACCTCAACTACCTAAGCTAACGAGTCTTCATGTTGTGGGATGGGAAGTGATCGCTCAGATGTATTATCGGTGAGTGACCTATTTTTCCTACCGTCGCTGACCTTAATTTTCAAGTCCCAGTAGTTGCCGAAATATCAATTAACCAGCGAACTGTTTGCGGGAAAAAAATCACAATTACTAACACAATAAGTTGTAAAAACATAAAAGGAACAGCACTTTTATGAATATCAAATGTACTCACTTCTTTAGGGGCAACACTTTGTAAATAAAAGAGAGAAAATCCCACAGGTGGAGAAATAAAAGCCGTTTGTAAATTAATGGCCATTACCACCCCAAACCATACCATATCAATATTTAAATCTTGAGCAGCAGGTACAAATAAAGGCATGGCAATAAAGCGAATTTCCATAAATTCCAGAAAAATTCCCCGAGCAAAAATTGCTAAATTACTAATAATTAAAAATCCCCAATATCCTCCTGGTAAACCTGTTAATAAATTAGTAATGAGAGTTTTTCCACCTAAAGCATCAAACACCAAGCTAAACATCGGAGAACAGAATAAAATCATCACTACTAAAGCTGTAATTACTGCTGTAGAATGAGAAGCATCACGAATTAATTGGGGTGTTAAACGTTTATTAAAAGCTGCAAGAATAGAAGCACCAACTGCACCTACAGCGCCTGCTTCTGTGGGAGTGGCAACACCAAAGAAAATACTGCCTAATACTGCAGAAATTAAGATAACAGGAGGAAGAACGGCTTTAAAAACTCTCTGAATTAATTGACTACCTTGAGGAATTTCCACATCCGCAGGGATAGGTGGAACTTTTTCCGGTTGAAAAAAAGCTAGTCCTAAAATATAGAGAATATAAGAACCAGATAACATTAATCCGGGAATGAATGCCCCTAAAAATAAATCTCCGACAGAAACACCGATTTGATCACTAAGAATTACTAAGACTAAACTCGGAGGAATTAACTGCGCTAAAGTACCGGAAGCAACTATTACCCCAGCAGCTAATTTTTTATCATAGCCATAGCGGATCATTACAGGTAATGATAACATTCCCATGATAATTACTGTGGCGGCGACAACTCCGGTTGTTGCTGCTAAAATCGTTCCTACTAAGACAACTGCTAACCCTAATCCTCCCCGTAAACGACTTAAAACAATCCCAATAGTTTCTAATAACTCTTCAGCTAATCCTGATTTTTATAAAACTGCACCCAGGAAGACAAAAAATGGAATAGCGAGTAGAGTAAAATTAGACATTGTGCCAAACCAACTATTAGGTAATAGTAGTAGACGAGCAGGATCAAAAGCCCCTACTGCTGTACCAATTAATCCAAAAACAATTGCTGTACCTGCAAAAGAAAAAGCGACAGGATACCCACTCATTAAAATAAAGAAGAAGCCGACGAACATTAAAATTGCTAACCATTCAAAACCCATGATTTTACCTACTCAATATTTATACTTTCTGAAGTTTCTAAGCGAATTCTGTCTGCTACTTGTTGATAGCCTAATAATACTGCTAAATATTTAATGGCTTGAGAAATACTTTGTAGGAGTAGTAATAATAAAGCTACAGGAATCATAGTTTTTATCGATGCGCGGGGTAAACCATTAGCATCAGAAGATATTTCCCAAGTCCCCCAACTACCATCACTTGACCTTCCCCAAGATTGTAAAATAGGATTGAATGTTACCTAAATACCAAGTATACAAAAGGGAATTAAAAATAAAATTGTTCCCACAAGATCTACTAATGCGCGCCTTTTTTCACTCATGTTAGTATAGAGAAAATCTACACGCACATTTTCTCCATGACGTAAAATATAAACAAAGCCTAATAAGAAAGTTAGAGAAAATAAATACCATTGCAATTCTAATAAGGCATTAGAAGATAATTGCACTTCAATGAAACGTCCTAGATAACGGACTACAACATTAAAGAAAGCAACTCCAATTGTGAGTAATACTAGCCAGTTAGATAACCATCCCAATTTATCAGCACAACTGTCAATAAACTGGGAGAATCTTAATAGTTTGCTGATGAGGGTTAATTTTTTTGAATTACGCATACAAAATATAAACTAACGGTAAATCTTGAGCATACGGAAATGAGCATAAATAATTCAAAAACTCACTTCTCTATATTCCTGTTCCAAGCAAATAGTGTGACTTCTGACTTGTCGAAATTAAAGCATCTTATTTTACCTGAATTGTTGCACAATTATGATATTGTGGGAATATCTTAATGGTGAGTCAATAGGTAATAATTCCCCTTTATTCAGCCTACTCCTAAATTCACTATTGGTAGATCATCTCAATATTTCTCAAATATTCTGACTCCTGACTGCTGAATTCTTAGGTAAGTAGTATTAACTTTTATGAAACGTCGAGCTATTGTTAACAGATTATCTCAACGTGCGATCGCAGCTACAGGAGTGGCCATAGTCGGTGGCTGTCAAAAAGCCCAAACTCAAGGCGCAAAGGGACAAGCAGACTCCAGCAACTTACCCACCATTAAATGGCAAATGGCTACTAGTTGGCCATTATCCTTAGAAACAATCTTTGGCGGAGCGCAGGTTTTAGCAGATCGTGTCAAAACCCTAACCAACGGTAAATTTATCATTGAACCCCGTGCAGCAGGAGATATAGCCCCCGGTTTAGAAGTTCTCAATGTTGTTTCTCAAGGTGCAGTGCAAGCAGGACATACTGCCGCTTATTACTACATTGGTAAAAGTCCCTCCTTAGCTTTTGGTACATCAGTACCTTTTGGACTCAATGCCCAACAACAAAATGCTTGGTTATATGAAGGGGGCGGTTTAGCCAAACTGCAAGAAATTTATGCCCGGAAATTTAATGTGATTCAATTTCCGGCGGGAAATACGGGTACACAAATGGGAGGATGGTTTCGTAACGAAGTCAAAACACTCAATGACCTCAAGGGTCTGAAAATGCGTATTCCCGCTTTAGGTGGACAAGTTATGGCCAAACTAGGGGTAACAGTGCAGACTCTACCAGGGGGGGAAATCTTCCAAGCCTTACAAACAGGGGCTATTGATGCCGCTGAGTGGGTGGGACCTGATGATGATGAAAAATTAGGCTTAAATAAAGTCGCTAAATTTTACTATTATCCTGGTTGGTGGGAACCAGGCCCAACTCTAGAAGTACAAATTAATTTAGACCAATGGAAAAAGCTACCACCTCTCTATCAAGCAGCTTTAGAAACGGCTGCATATCAGTCGAATACAACAATGTTAGCTCGTTATGATGCCCAGAATAGTCAGGCATTAGAGAAACTATTAAAAACTGGGATTCAAGTTCGTGCTTATAGTCAGGAAATTTTGGAAGCAGCGGAAAAAGCTTCTTTTGCTTTATATGATTAATTTGCAGCTAAAGACGCTGATTTTAAAGCAGTTTATGAACAGTGGAAACCCTTTAGAGACCAGATGTATACTTGGAACAATCTGAATGAAGGCAGTCTTAGCCGTTATGCTTATGGGAAACTGAAATTAGGGAATTAATTTAGGGTTTGTTGACAGACTTTTTTGGTGATACTATGTTGCCAAAAAAGTCTGTAAATCCTGATTCTGACATCACAAAACGCCAACTTGATTAGAATCAATTTTTCCTTTTTCCCATTTCTAAGAAATAAATTATCCAAATCAATCTATCCCTTACGCGACGAGGCGTTAGCTATTTCAGACAAAAATATACCAACCTACTTAAAATCAATTTTAATTTTCACTTTTATGTCCAATATCTAGATTATGCCACAATAGCGAAGAGCGATCGCATTGCTCAACCTAGACATCTCTAACAGCATTAGGAGTTTTAGTTGTGGAGTCCCCCCAAAAAACGTTATACCACCCAGCCACAATTGAGGAAAAATGGCAAAAAATATGGTCAGAACTTGGCTTAGATAAAACACCTCAATATCACAACCAGCCAAAATTCTACGCGCTTTCCATGTTCCCTTACCCATCCGGTAGGTTGCACATGGGTCACGTCCGTAACTATACAATTACTGATGTGATTGCCCGCCTCAAACGGATGCAAGGGTATCTTGTATTACATCCTATGGGTTGGGATGGCTTTGGACTGCCAGCAGAAAACGCCGCCATTGATAGAGGTGTACCCCCTGCCAAATGGACATATCAGAATATCGAGCAGATGCGGCAACAATTACAGCGCCTGGGTTTATCCTTAGATTGGGAATGTGAGCTTGCTACCTGTTCCCCAGATTATTACAAATGGACTCAATGGATTTTTCTGCAACTTTTAGCAGCAGGTTTAGCTTATCAACGAGAAGCAGCAGTTAACTGGGACCCCATCGACCAAACTGTATTAGCAAACGAACAAGTTGATAACGAAGGACGTTCATGGCGCAGTGGTGCAATAGTAGAACGTAAATTATTGCGTCAATGGTTTTTCAGAATTACCGACTATGCTGAAGAATTGTTGAATGACCTAGATAAATTAACAGGTTGGCCGGAAAGAGTCAAATTAATGCAAGCCAACTGGATAGGAAAATCCATCGGCGCATATTTAGAATTTCCCATTGTTGGGTTAGATGAAAAAATTGGCGTTTATACCACACGTCCCGATACCATTTATGGTGTTAGCTACGTCGTATTAGCCCCAGAACATCCCTTAACTCAAGTGGTCACCACTTCAGAACAAAAATCTGTGGTAGAAGCCTTTATTAAAGAAATTACTAACCAAAGCGAGTTAGAACGAACAGCGGAAGATCAACCAAAACGCGGTATTCCTACCGGTGGAAAAGCTATTAACCCCTTCACTGGGGAAGAAGTACCGATTTGGATAGCTGATTATGTTCTCTATGAATATGGTACAGGTGCGGTGATGGGTGTACCTGCCCATGATGTGCGAGATTTCAAATTTGCCAAAGAACAGAATTTAGCCATCAAATTTGTAATTGTACCAGAAGTCGGTGCAGATGAAACTTTAAAAGCAGCATATACAGAAGTAGGAATTTTGGTTAATTCTGGTGACTTCAATGGCATGAATTCTATAGATGCCAAAAAAGCCATTGTCGAATTTGCAGAAAAACAAAACTTCGGTAAATTACGGGTACAATATCGCCTTAGAGATTGGCTAATTTCTCGTCAACGTTATTGGGGCGCACCTATCCCAGTAATTCACTGTCCTAACTGTGGTGTTATGCCAGTACCAGATAAAGATTTACCTGTACAATTACCGGAAGAAATTGAGTTAAGTGGTCGTGGTGGTTCACCTTTAGCACAGTTAGAAAGTTGGGTAAATGTGCCTTGTCCTAGTTGCGGTACTCCTGCAAAACGGGAAACGGACACCATGGATACTTTTATTGATTCTTCCTGGTATTTTTTGCGTTATCCTGATGTGAAGAATGAAGAAAAGATTTTCGATTCCAATAAAGTAAATTATTGGATGCCTGTAGATCAATATGTGGGTGGAATCGAACACGCAATTTTACATTTGTTGTATTCGCGCTTCTTCACTAAAGTATTGAGAGATAGAGGTTTGTTTAACTTTGATGAACCATTTCAAAAGTTGTTAACTCAGGGAATGGTAAAGGGTTTAACTTACATGAACCCGAAAAAATATGGAAAGGATAAATGGATTCCTTCTCATTTAGTTGATGCTAATAATCCTGTAGATCCGCAAACAGGAGAACCTTTAAAGCGTCTCTATGCAACCATGTCAAAATCAAAAGGAAATGGTGTTGCACCAGAAGATGTTATTAATAAATATGGCATAGATACAGCGCGGATGTTCATCTTATTTAAAGCACCTCCTGAGAAAGATTTAGAGTGGGATGAAGCTGATGTTGAGGGACAATTCCGCTTTTTAAATCGTGTTTGGCGGTTGGTTACTAATTATGCTGCGGCGGGAGTTTGTAAGCAAAAATCAGAACTTGATAAATTAAGTAAAGGTGAAAAAGATTTGCGTCGGGCAATTCATATTGCAATTCAAGCAATTACGGAAGATGTGGGAGATGAATATCAATTCAATACCGCAATTTCGGAATTGATGAAGTTAAGTAATGCCTTGACTGATGCAAGTTGCAATAATTCACCAATTTATGCCGAAGGGATTCAAACTTTGGTGATTATGTTAGCACCTTTCGCACCGCATATTGGTGATGAATTATGGCAATTGTTGGGGAATAAAAACTCAGTGCATACCCGAACTTGGCCAAGTTTTGATCCTGCAGCTTTGATAGCTGATGAAATCACTGTGGTGATTCAAATTATGGGTAAAACTCGCGGTTCTATTCAAGTTCCTTCGCACTTAGATAAAGCTGAGTTGGAAAAATATGCTCTTGAGTCAGAGGTTGCACAGCGTTACATTGAAGGGAAGGAAATTAAGAAAGCGATCATTGTTCCTGGTAAGTTAGTGAATTTCGTTTTGGGTTAATTTTGGTTTGTAGGTTGGGTGGATGGAAACCTAACCTAGAGACTTAATCACTACAAGGTTTTAAACCCAAACATATTTAATTTTCACTAGATGTCTAGTGTGTAAACCCAGTAATTAAATAACCCATTTATGATCTGGATCGTCAAGGGCTGCTGTTACTGATTGCAAATTAGCAAAATCTTTAAAGGGACTAGACTTTGCAATGTATGATTAAACTTCTTACCCGAGTAATACTTTTCTTCTTCTTGATTGTCTCCAGGTCTTTCTCTAACTTGCTCATAGCTATCTACGATTAATTCATAATCTGTCAGTATTTCTTTAACTATTTCATAGTCAGATGCATTTTTTTTACTTGTTCAAGTAAACTAGATGGCAGTAATTCTCTTATGAGTGGCAACCAGTAATTAAATGTACTATTTGCTGTAGATTCGCTGACTCCAAATTGAATTCCTAGTAATTGAAATGTTGTCATGGGCTAGACTGTACCAAAACGGGAGAATTGTACCCTAAGGAATTAAAGAAAGTCCTGAAAAGACTGTATAAGAATGCTTTCAGCCATCACGCTCCATCCTTTTTTTATTCTCAGAGCGTGCAAATTATCAAGACTTATCACTGACTTGAAATTCCAAATATAATCACCAGTCAAATTGATATGCTTCCAACCCATAGGTAATAAATATTGTAAGTATTCCTCCGGGATAATCATCCCCTCGCATTTCAACCAATTTACCGCATTCTCTAAATATACGTTATTCTATAATACTATTGCCATAATAGTCAAATTCAAACCACTCGCAGGTAAAGACTGGTCTTCAAAAGAACGGTCACGCACTTCTCCCAAACGGTGAAAGGAAACTGCCCTAGAAAGACAATTTTTGAGTTCCCCCTTGTTAAGTTCATTAGTAGCCTTAGGGCGCAAAATCGGGCTTTGTAACCAATTGAGAGTAAACAAAGTTCTTTCAACATAGAGTAACCCATCTAAAATATGAGTAGCATCTGTAATAGTTGCATTGATTACCTTGGTATGAAAAGGTGCATATTGGTCAGAAATATGAGTGTAAAAGGTAACGCCTCTATCATTTCCATATTTAGCATTGATCTCTTGATTAAACGAGTGAGGACCAGCTGCCTTCAATCTTTGTCCATCACTCGAAGAAGTTTTACCATCACCCCAGTAGGCAGAAAAAAGAACTTTGGTATGAAAATTAATCACATTTGCTAATCCCTTCGAGTAGTTTTCATCACGGATATACCAATCAGAAACCCAAGCCAAACGCTCACAAGTCAAACCAGGATATGCTTCTGCCATCTTGACTAAACCCAAGTTAATCGCGTCAGACATAATAACACTAAACAAAGTAGTTTTATCTAATACCAATTCTCCTCTTTGTTGGTGTGTAAAATATTGAGTGAAACTAGTCCAAGCACCAACCTCAAAAAGTCAATCAGTCAGCTTAATTCTTAGTAACAAACCATAAACACGGTCGCGAAATTGAATAGCACCATCTGGTAGATTACTAGTAACAGCACTAATAATTAATTTTCCTTTTTCAATCACCACACCTGGTAGTTCAGTTTTAGCAATTAGATAAGAAAAATGATCGAATTTCTCAAATAATAGAGTTGAACGTTGTTTTAAATAGGTGGTATATTCAGTGGTAATGGCTACTAGTATTTGATGATGCTCACCTATTTCTTGCCATTGTTTAGCTGGTAGTAGATAATCCTCAAAATCCTGATATTGATGGGAACCACTCACCAAAATATCCCCAGAACGCAAACCATCCCGGAATTCACTCAAAGCAGACATTTCATAATAATGACGGTTAATCTTCCCATCATCAAAAACATACTTTGACCATTTGGGTTTGATAAAATCAACAGGTGCATCATCAGGTATATGACGACCATTAGTATCATTTAGCTATTTAATAATCTTCAAAGCTTTTACAACAGATGAAGTTGGATTACTAGCCTTAAAATCGACAAATGAGAGTAACTTGGGTGTATATCTACGTAATTGGGAGTAACGTTTATCGAGTAAATCAAAATAATTAAAATTGGCAGGACGTGCCAACTCTTCTGCTTCTTCCACACTATTGACAAAATTATCCCAATTTAACACTGATTCAATTGTAGTGTATGCATCCCCTTGACCCTCTCTAGCATCAATCAAAGCAGTTCCAATTTGGCTATAGAGACGCACCTTTTCATTAATCGCTTTTCCATCCTGTTAAAATTTTTGGTTGGGTTGGTTTTCGCTACGACGGAACAATTTCCCCATCATTTTATCATGCATGGTAATTGCAGTATCAATTAATAATGATGCTGTTTCTAATAGGAAAGCGATGATGATTGTATACCTTCTTAAATCATCTAATCTGGCTATATGTGCAAGTGTCCTTTTCTGTCCCAATCGAGTTAATTGCACCAAACTATTATGATCTACCTTTTATAAATATGAAGAATCTAATTTCAAGTCACGGATAAATTATAATTTTTCCAACACTTTTAAAAAGTTCTGGTAATTTGGTACACTTGGTGGTTGACGTAACCAAACTAAAGGTGTGCGGTTTTTATCAGGATTTAGAACCAATAAACCATCAATTTCTTTCTTTTAAATTGGTGTTAATTGTTGAGTAAGTTGCCAATAAAAGTTCTCTTGAGCGCCTCGTCTAGTTTCCCAAC
This sequence comes from Azolla filiculoides, assembly GCA_910574055.2. Classification (NCBI taxonomy): domain Eukaryota; kingdom Viridiplantae; phylum Streptophyta; class Polypodiopsida; order Salviniales; family Salviniaceae; genus Azolla; species Azolla filiculoides. The sequence continues at coordinate 10,506 of CAJTBH020000279.1, forward strand.
CCAGTCTTCCTACAGTAAATATACTAGGAAGAATGATCTGACACCGACGCATTTCTTCAATCATTGCTTTAACTAAGGCAATTCCCTTATCCATACTCCAAGCCAGTCGCATTAACCATTTGGAAACTTTTTTATAATGAGATATACTAAAAGATACATAGCCAAAAATTTGTTGAATTTCAGCTAGATGGTCCCATCGAGTTGTATCCCGTACTCCATAATCTTTAATGACTTTAAGTTTAACATCTATTAGGTTTAACATCTAGTTGCAAAGCTATATAAGATAAGACAGTCTTTGGGACTTTTCCTCCTAACTCCCATACCCGACTTGGAAAACGTAAATAACATAATCAGACTGCAAATCCTAACCGATTAGGTACGCGACGGCGACAATTGATATCTTTTAGGTCATCAGAGTTTAAGATGTAGTGACGAGCTATATCTCTAGCACTAATATCTGTGGGTATTTCTCTAAATTGTCTTCTTTATTCGGGAGATAGTAATTCACGGGTAGCCAAATTTTTAGAGCTGTATATTTATTTTCGAGAATGAAGAACCTTACGGTTGTTTATAGGATTGTCCACAATACGGACAGAACCTAAATGTCAACAACATGATAGGTTCGTTGCAACTTCTACATCGCGAACGCAAGCTTGTACCGTAAGCAAAGCAATATTTTGAGCGGAGTGAAGTCCACATAGGATCAGGTGCCGTCCCTGGTATCCAACATTGGGGACAATATTTGAGTGCAGTTACCGTTTCTAGGGGTATTTGTTTGACGACAGCATCTAAGTACTCCTGGGGGATAGGAAGAGCAGCAGCCAATGCAGAACGACATTCTTAGCTAAGTTGGGATGTTGCACCTGATTTAATTTTACGTATAGTTTAAATATGTATACCTGCTCCGATACTTAATTTCAATTGTGTTAAACGCATAGAATCACTAACCCGTTGAATATACTGTCCCAACGGCTCAGATGGGTTTGGAGCCACATCTGCAATAGATACATTCATAAAAGTATTGCTATTTTTATTACTTGTTTTTATTAATTAAAATATACTACTATGTGTAGTACATATTAATTAATTCATATTTTTATAAAAATATGACTATTACTTTAGCCGTATTAATTACACGTTTTTTAGATAGACCGGGATTATAACTAATTCAATTATTCGTAGCTATGAGTCCATTTTTATACCATTGCTTCAGCTTTATCGGGGTCTGTCCATAGAGATTGTCGAGCGAGAAATATTAGTTGCATATTTAAATGATTTAAAGCAGGCCAAATTTACAACTCACCACAAGCATCAGGCAGTAGTTACCACCTTATTCAACTTTGCTATTGAGCAGGGCTATATTAGAGCAAATCCAATTTCTCAATTGAAATGACGTAAACCAGATTGGGAAAAGGGAGAACATAATTCAGATGGAGAAGTACGTTATTTAACAGTAGTACAATTAAGTCTTTTATTCCAAATGACTAAATCCGATGCTCCTTTGGATGTATTGGTGCATTTATTACATAGTACTGGAGCCAGAATTTCCGAGATATTGGCTTTGCATTTATCCGACGTATATCTTCAAAATTGGAAATTCCAAGTGATAGGTAAACGGAATAAATAACGCTCGTGTTTTTATAGTGAAAATATTGTTAATTATCTAAATAATTACCTTAAATATTACAGGCATCCAAGTATCAGCGCATTATTTACTGCCAAACAGCCTTTTACCAAGGAAGTTCCGCGTTTATCGCAACTGCGTATAAATCCTTGGTGGACTTGATTGATGGTACTCCAGAGTTACAAGGGATTCGTTTTCATGATTTAAGGCACACTTTTGGTACGGAATGCGTTGGTTTGATGGGTATTCACGACCTGCGTGCACTTATTATGGGTCATGAGACAATCCAAATGACTTTACGCTACTCAAAAGTAAATTCTAAACGTGCAGAAGAAGTGGCGCAAGCAGTGTTTGAAAAAATTGCTACTTACGGTTATTAAATATTGATTTGATAGTGAATTAAGTAAATTAGGGGTAAAGACTAAAGGTGCTAAATTCTGAATAGGTAAAAAGTATGGGTATTACTCTTTAACTGTAAACTGAGTCATCCTCCAGTCCATCTTCATGGATTTTTTGGAAGAATTGTTTTGTGGCAATAGCTGAAAGCTAACTATCACAAAACTTTCAGCACTTCTCTTAGTTCCTTAGCGTACAATTATCCCATTTTGGCACAGTCTAGCCTCATGTGCCTGAGATACACCAAAGTTAAAATTATTTGTTCCGAGATAGATAATTTAGGTTTACATCCACCTCCACCTGCAATGATTCAGGTAAGGATTCAGGTCTAAGGTAGAGGCATTAAAGAAGGTGTATGGAAAGCAGAGTGAACCATGGCTTTCATAGGTTGGTCAAGAAACTCAATTAGAGAAAGTGCTTGAGGACGACAAGTTTGTATAACGGTCAATAAATTGGCAGGATGTTGGAATAGCTCCAGAGAAAGAGAACCACCACAGA
>CAJTBH020000285.1:0-11963 GCA_910574055.2 Azolla filiculoides
ATTTCTATCAGAAAATAACCTAATCTCTTTGATTTATAGCTCTATTTTACTATGTCCATAATTTCTTTTCTTACTTCGATTTATTAGTCTAAGTTATGATTTATCTCTTGAATATCTTCATTTATCTGTTGACTCCTCTGGGCGGTGTTCTTTCTTATTGCTCCTTATTGAGAATAGCTTTTGATGCTATTTTTGGTGCTTTACTGTTTCTCCAATGCCTTTTTTCACTGCATATGTTTGTTTTTATGCTCCCTTAGATTTTTTCTCTCCGTAATTCCTCTCTGTGGCACTTTATGGTGCCGAATGTGGGATAAAATATTAGACAGTTTGAAGATGGATAAAAGAAGTAAAAATGGAATTACGGAAATTATGCCAACTTCCAGCTATCCATTGACAAGGAAGATGTAACATAATTTCCGCATTTTCTGTTAACCAAAATTTACTGTTTCCTTTCATTGTTAAATTGACAACTTGTATATATAGAATATAATTCTACGGTAAATGATTTTTATCGATGCCTGTTTTGGGTTTAGCTAGGGCACACTTACTTTTTGCCCGACCTCAGAAAATCGCCTTGCTGCCGTTTTGACTTTACCCTGCCAAGGTTGTGAGCAACCGCCAGGCATATAACTTTCAATAAACTTGCCTAATGCGCTTTTGTTTCCCAGCTGGTAAATAAAACAATGGTACATCAGTGCAACTACCTTTTCAGGTGTAGAATAAAGGCCAATGGGTGCTGCTCGCATTGCTGCACCACTCTTATCACTACCAGAATAAATCTTGGCTAGAAACTCTTTCCCATACTGGATGCTAACTAAAAAATCGTAAAACCTACTTGCGTAGCCTTCTCTGGGATCACGTTTAAAGGCGTTAACAAAATTCTCTGCTAAAACTTCTGGTGCCCAGGATCCCTGGAACACAATAGTTTCAGCAATGGCCATGCTCATCTGCGTATCATCAGTATAACTGCCTGGGATGAGTCGATGACGGGGATGTTTAATGTATCGACTCAAATCATTGGCAAATATCATCTCATTGGCATATTCAAAACCAGCACCGTAGGCATCACCAATAGCCAATTCAAGCAGCATATTAATATTTCACTAAAAATGAACGGGCTAGGAAAAAGCTGGCTATAGTTTTACCATCTACAGGTTGTCCGTCACGAATGGCTGTTTCTAGTTCTTCAGGACTGAAAAATACTATTTCAATATCTTCATCTTCTTCCTGCTGTGGAGGTGTTTCCAGCTTTTCCAAATCTCTAGCCAAAAAAGCATAAAGAATTTCATCGGAATAGCCAGGAGCCAAGAAAAACTCTCCCAGTTTATCCCAATTATGAGCGCGGTAGCCTGTTTCTTCTTCAATTTCCCTTTTCACTGTTTCCAAGGGTTCTTCATTGGGTTCTACAGTTCCGGCTGGGAATTCTAACAATCTTCCCTGAACTGCAAAACGATATTGGCGTACAAGGATCAGTTTACCGTCAGAGGTGACGGGAATAGCCAGAGCGCCACCAGGATGACGAATGCACTCCCATTCTCCTTCAGACTTATTAGGTAAACGCAAGCGATTAACTTCAAAGTCAAACTTGCGTCCTTTATGAAACAAACGTTGCTTGAGTAGCTGTGGTAATTCTCTACCTAGTGGCATAGTAAAATTCTATTGTCTGCAAATACACAGAATATATACGGGGTGGTGTGATGAAATCAGGGTCTTTCTGGGTTGAGTGATGGTAAATTCTAACAGCCGTTGATTAATCCCAGTCAGGTAGGTGTTGAATAATACCAGTTTCTATCTCTTTCCAATTCGCTTTTCTTCCTGGTTGTTGCCTATAATGAATTGTCTCATTATAGGCAAATCTGGCAGCATCAAACCAATATTTAACCTTCTACCTTGGGGTAGGAGTCAGTTTTAGATAAATCTTCTTTGATTTTTTTAGAGTATTTTCTGAGTCCCTGCATTCGTAAGGAAAAGAGGTGAAGCATTGAGAGTAAATCCTGTGTGAGTTCTGATTGAGGGTAGTGTACAGTTTTCTCGAGAACCACGATTTGTGTACCGTTTTATTCAATCATGTACTGTAGGAGTTCAAATCCAAATCTTGCGAGTCTGTCACGACAGGCAACAATAAGCTTGAACTTATCTACTCGCAGAAGCCTGTCCAGTAAGGACTGCAATCATTTTCGTTTAAAGTTGAGTCCTGAGCCGATGTCTTTAATGATTTCTGCGTCTGGGTAGAGGGACTGCATATAGGCGATTTGTCTATCCAGGTCATCTCGCTGCTTTGAGGAACTGACTCAGCAGTAACAAATAGTGGTAATAAAGGTTGTAATAATTGAATCTTACGTCAGAGGCGATTCAATTATTACAACCTTTGCCGTACTGGATTTCTGATGCTTTTGATTTTAACCTTATCTGCATATCTCCTCAAATTATTTCGGTGCAATCCCAGAAACTCGACCGCTTTTCTGAGTGGTATATATGCCATGGGCAAATCGTAGCATTAGTTATTGATAGTTAGCAAATTATTGAGTAGTACCACCGTGAATTCAAAATGCTTCTTTCAGAAGAGCTACCCTAAGAAAATATCTCCTTCGGAGACCCTACACTAACAAAATTCAAAATGTATACGGACTGAGCTTTTCAGATATTTGGAATGGTTGATTTATTTACGCCGCACAGTACTAGTTATTTACCTTAACTAAATGTACATCAGAACAGTCAACCTCTGGCAGCATATTCTGAATTGTCTGCTCAGATACTGGCTCTATCCAAGTTGGGGCAATTTCAGCCAATGGGACTAATACAAAAGCTCGTTTATGCATCCGGGGATGGGGGATTTGAAGATTTGGCTCATTCAAGATTAAGTCATCATATAACAACAAATCCAAATCTAGGGTTCGCGGTCCCCAATGTTCCTGACGCACACGCCCAAATTTATTTTCAATAGTTAACAATGTGGCTAACAATGCTTGAGGTAGCATTGCTACTCGCAGTATGGCACAGCCATTTAAATAATCTGGCTGAGGTGGACCTATGGCTTTAGTTTGATACAAACTGGATTTGCCTTCGAGAATAATACCAGGAGTTTGGGCTAAAGTCTCTAGAGCCGCTGCTAAAATTACTTGGGGATCACCCATATTACTGCCGAGAGCGATCGCACTTCGCGCCGATTTGTTAGAGACATCAGCTATGGGTAATCTTTTCTCTATCTCGATAGGGATCAATCCTGCTTCATCGTTTGTAGTGGTTTCCAATGGTTTTGATGCCCCAAAAATTATTTAAGAATTTGCAGAACCCACTTTAATTAACAGTTTTGGTAATAACAAGGTTTGGTACTGAATTAACTTGATTATTTATGGGCTATTATACTAGCACGAAGTTATTGCCCCAACCTGGCATTCGTACAAGGCAGTTAGGTGGCTATAACTTATTGAGAGAAAAATTAATAAATCTTAAGTAGCTCTGATGAGGAGAAACTGCTCTTGCCTCTTGGGAATCATTAAAAAGACGAGGAATGCACACATGAAAACTTACTACCGACAATGCTGGTAAAGGCGAAGCATTTACTGAGCCAGATGTCGAGTTTATCATCTGGGATGGTTGCTAGAATTGGTAGGAGCGATAAACCTTTTTATCGTCGGGTTTGGTTTTGGACGGGCTTAGGTTTAGGTGGTGGGATAATTGCTATTAGTTATGGTATTGGTGCCATAGATAGTTCTTTGCCAGATAAATCTGAACTCAATGCGGTTGTGCGGGAGCAAACACTAACTATTAAAGCTGGTGATGGTACTGTTCTCCAGCAGCAAGGAGAAGTGACGAGAGAACAGCTAAAGCTAGAACAAATTCCAGATGACTTCCAAAAAGCTTTTATCGCTTCAGAAGACCGTAGATTTCTACAACACAGTGGTGTGGATACTCAGGGTATTCTCAGAGCAGTTATAAATAATTTGCGATCGCAAAATGTGGTCGAAGGTGGTAGTACCATCACCCAACAGGTAGCACGAATCCTTTTCCTCACCCAAGAACGGACAATCTGGCGCAAACTCAAGGAAGTTCGTCTGGCGCAGAGAATGGAGCAAGAACTCACCAAAGACGAGATTTTAGAACGTTATCTCAATCTGGTTTATCTGGGTTCGGGTGCTTATGGTGTAGGAGATGCGGCCTGGGTTTACTTTAGTAAATCAGTGGATCAACTAACCTTATCAGAAATGGCCACCATCGCCGGACTGGCTCCTGCGCCTAATGTTTATGCCCCAGACAAGAATCCAGAAGCAGCCCTAGAAAGGCGAAATATGGTGCTACAGAGGATGCAAGAAGACGGAGTAATTAGGCCAGAAGAAAGGCAACTTGCATCCCAAGAAGCACTCACAGTTAAAAGCAATTTACCCAGACGCTTTCAAGTCGAGTTCCCTTACTTTAGTACCTACGTTCAACAAGAATTACCAAAATATGTTTCGCCTGATGTGTTAGCAGCAGGAGGGTTAGTTGTAGAAACCAGCTTAAACCCGACTTGGCAAAAGGCGGCAGAAGCAGCAATTGCTAAAACTCTAAAACATCAAGGCAGATGGGAAAATTTTAAGGAAGCAGCTTTAGTATCGATCGATCCTCGCCATGGTGAAATCCAAGCAATGGTAGGTGGTAAAGATTTTAGCAAAAATCAGTTTAATCGTGTCACTCAAGCACAGCGCCAACCAGGATCGACATTTAAGGGATTTGTCTATGCTACAGCGATCGCAACAGGTAAGAGTCCCTATGACAGCTATCTAGATGCACCATTAGTAGTAGATGGTTATGAACCAAAAAACTACAGTGAAAAATTCTACGGTTGGATGAATATGAGAGATGCTCTCACCCGTTCTATTAACACAATTGCAGTGCAAATATTAATAGATGTGGGATATGAACCAACTATTAAATTAGCCAAAGATCTCGGGATTAAATCAGAACTCAAGCCGACCTACTCTTTAGCTCTTGGCTCCAATGAAGTCAATCTCCTAGAATTAACTAGTGCTTACGGTTCATTTGCCACACAAGGCTTACATACAGAAGTACACGGTATTCGTCGTATCCTCAACCGTCAAGGTAAAGTAATCTGGTCTGCTAATTTTCAACCCAAGCGAGCTTTAGATGCTGATAGCACAGCCATTATGACCTGGATGCTACGCAACGTAGTCAATAACGGAACTGGTGCTGCAGCCCAATTAAATGATAGACAGGTAGCAGGAAAAACCGGGACATCAGATGAAGCCCGTGATTTGTGGTTTATTGGCTATATTCCCCAAGTAGTAACAGGAGTTTGGCTAGGTAACGATAACAATCGCCCGACTTATGGTAGCAGTAGTAGCGCCGCTTATACCTGGCATAAATTTATGGAAAAAGCGATTGAGGGAATGCCAGTAGAAAAGTTTCCTGAACGACCTAAATTAGAAAATCGCAAAGGCACAATTAAAGCTCAGCCTATCAAACCAAACAAAATTGTTCATAGTTCTATTTCTGCTGATAATGATGAAAAATCCGATGAAGATAACACCAAAAATGATGATTCATCAAGAAGACGCAGACACAGAAAAACTAATAGTGAAGTAGAGCAGCAATCAGACTATACCCCAAGACGCAGACGGCGATACAAACAACAAGAAGAAGATACAATCTCCAAAAGACAGCGCAGAGATGAAAGCTCAAGTAGTAGCTCTTCTTCTGGACGGCGCAACCAAGGTCAAGAATCTAACTCTTCAGGTTCTTCCTCTGGTAGAAGTAATAGTCCTGCCAATTCTTCTCCATCTCAACCTTCTTGGCGCGAGCGACTAAAACCAGGTTCTTCTTCATCTTCTTCATCAGAGTAATTGGGTGTAGGGATGTAAGGGTGTAGGGGAAATAACTTATTTCTCCTGATAGCGTATCCTTTAGGGGAGTTGTAGACATAGCATGACTTTAGCCATACTACTTTTTCCCTCTCAAAGATCAAGTATTTCCAACCTATGAGAGATGTAGGTGACAAGCCCGTTTTATACTTTGTTAAGAAGTGTAAAATGAAGTCGGAGAATATACTCGTGCAATTTTTACTAGAAACAGCAGCGCCAGTCGCCGCAAGCCCACATTTTCCATTAGCTTTTACATTGGTGTATGTAGTTGGTTTTATTGCTGCTGTCACCATCGGTTCAATAGCTTGGTACAACTCAAAACGTCCACCCGGTTGGGAAAGCAAAGAACGCCCTGACTTTGTACCCAAGGTTGATAAAGACTAATAGGAATTCAGGGGGAAGAGGGAAAAAGGAAGAAGGAAGAAGGAAGGAGATAATACATTATTCTCCCCCATCTCTCTCATCCCCCAGTCCCCAGTCCCCTAATTCTGCACATCAACCCAACGACGGTACAGTTTTTGAATTTGTCTAAGCAAGGTTACATGACCTGGTTGGATTGATTCATGAGATTTGCTCAACTCCTCCAATGTAGTCAGCAATCTTGCTTCTTCAATTGCTACTTCACCATCACTGTAAATTAAGCCACTGATAGCTTCTATTAAATTTTCGTAATCTTCCAGGCTAGGGCGATCGCCTAAATAGTCCTTCACCCATTCATAACATCGATTTGGCTTTACTGGTACTAATTCATATAACCAAGGCTTAATCTCTGGATCATTAGCCAAGCCTTTAGCCTGGGCTATTTCCCTCAAATATTGCCGTTCTTCAGGCTGGATTCTACCATCAATCCAAGCGGCTCCGATCAGAATCTTAACTAAGTTTTTTACATGGGAATGATTAACCATTACCGCCTCCTCTAGTAGATTCGGGCTTTCATCAAATGGTACAGTCCTTAGCAGTATTCACTCGGAATCCTTGGTTTTTCTTAAGCGCACCATGAAAAAACCATCCATATCCCGTTGATGAGGCCAGACTTTTAACCACCCTGGAGAAGCAATATCAACTAAATCCGAGCCAGGAGATTCAATTTGCCAATGGGGATTTACAGCTAAAAATTGAGAAATTACCTCTTCATTCTCCATGGGATGGAGTGTACAAGTGGCATAAACTAAAACCCCTCCAACCTTGATAAAATTAGCTGTATGTGATATCAGTTCTTTCTGTAGTTGGGAGAGTTCTTGAACAGAAGACGGTGTTTGTCGCCAACGTGCATCAGCATGGCGGTGCATAGTTCCTAAACCGGAACAAGGTGCATCTAATAATACACAATCAGCAATGTTGTTAAATTGGGTCAAATTGCGGCTATCCCCTGTACAGATTTCGATAGATTCTAAATGTAGACGTTGGACATTTTCCTTGAGTCTACGTAACCGGGAAGCAGTTTGATCACAAGCCCAGATTTTACCTTTATCTCCCATTAACTCACCAATATGGGTGGTTTTTCCCCCTGGAGCCGCACAAACATCAATCACCACATTGCCCGGTTTTGGGTCAAGCAAATGACTAACTAATTGGGCGCTACTATCTTGAACAGTCCACCAACCTTCTCGGAAACCAGGTAAATTTTTAATTGGCCCGGTACTACTAATTAATCTTAAACCTTGAGGTAAATAGGGAATAGGTCTAACTAAAACACCAGCAGATTTAAAAGCTGATTCCACTTTTTCCAGGGAACTGCGAAGGATATTTACCCGTAAATCAATAGTTGGGGTTTTATTCATCCATGCACAGAGTCTTTCTGTTTCTTTAAGACCCAATTGTTCTAACCACACCTCAATTATCCAATCAGGAAAACTGTGTAAAATTCCCAATCTCTCTACCGGATTTTCTGGTAACTTTAATGGTTCTGATGAACTTTCTATAAGACGTAGATATTGACGTAACAAACCATTCACAAAACCAGTTAAACTAGAAAAGCCATTTTCCTTTGCTAGTTCAACTGTGGTATTCACAGCAGCAGAAACAGGGATCTTTTCTTGATAACGCAATTGATAAAAACCGAGATGTAAAATAGTACGAAGTTCTGGTGGTTGTTGGTGTGCCTTCTTTGTAGCTAATTTATCAATTAGAGTATCTAGAGTGCGTTGTCTTCTAACACTACCATAGACTAATTCTGTCATTAAACGACGATCATTGTCGGGTAATTTAAACTTTTGTAGCACACGGTCTAGAGCTACATCAGCATAAGCCCCTTTATGTACTTCTTTGAGGGCAATAAAGGCAAGTTGGCGGGGATTAGTCATAATATAATATATGCAAAAAGGAACGGGATATTAAACATATTAATAAAACTGCTAACACGGAAATATTAACAAGTTGTTGATAAACTATAAACCTTACCTTTACTTGGTGTTTGTTGGGTTTGCTTATGTAGAATTCTTTCTCGCATTGAGTCTTGTCAAGTGTAACACACTATGGCAGTAATTTAAAATTAAAAAAAAATTATTATTAATCTTAATCACAAATAATGTAAATCAGAAAATCAACAGATGAAAGAGTACTTAGAATACCATCAAATATTGTTTTATAAATCAATAAAATTCTTTTTTAAGAGCCACTAATAAATAACTCTTTTAAAGAGAACTATAAAATTAGTCCCTGTATTTTATCACTGAAATAAATGGCACGAAAACAGGGAGATATTATGGTACTGGTGGAAGTAGCAGAGCTTGTATTTATTAATTTCAAATTAAAGATAAAGGTTCAGCAGTCTCCACTGTAGCAGGGGAGGTAAAATCAAAACTCGGACGAAAGTCTAAGTTGCGGAACTCCCCCGTGCTTACAGAATGTCACATAGAACCGTCAGGTCAGAGCGTGTAGTTTACAGATTCATATAAGGATCTAAACCAGTAACTTCAAATTCACAGGCTCTAGAAATTGTTTCTAGCGGTAATTTATCAAAACTAATTAATGGTAAATAATCAGGATTATCTATTAGTTCTTGCGCTAATAAATACCCTGCAATTGTCCAGGTTTGATATTTTCTAGCTTGTTTACCAATTAATCTACCTTTCTTACCATCGTAATATTCAGGCCATTGATCTTCACTTAGTCTGACTTTAGCAATTTTAATAGCTTTTTCAGCCAAATATGGTTTCTTGGTTTTCACTGCTGCTGCTGCTAACATCCACATTAAAACAGGCCAGCTACCAGCATTATGATATGACCAAGGTATGTTTTTTGGATCACATCCTGTCACAACTCTATATTCTTCACCTTGTAAGGCAGGATAACAGATTTTCATAGGCATATCTGCTACTAAATCTTCCCATCGTTTTTCGATGAGATTAATAATTGCTTGGGACTGTTCTTCACTAGACAAATCACAAATCACTGCCATCAAGTTTCCGAGAGTGAAGAAACGAGTATCTAATTGTGATGGTCCGACATTTCCAGCAAAATAACCACCTATTTTTGGTAGCCATTTGTCCAATTCATAATAAGGCAAAGAATCTGCATAAATATTGAAAAGATTGACAGCAGTTTTACCGTATTCTTCGCTTTTAAAGCGATAAATAGCATTCAAGCGATTAATATCTATCCAATAATACTGACGAATATGACCACATAATAGGGGTAATCTGTTATCAATTGCCTCAACTATATCTTGATTTCCTTGACAAATTAATAGTTCTCTGGCTACACGCAATGCAGCGAAAAATAGAACTTGAATTTCTAGAGGATGTCCATAAATCCCCATACGTCTATCTATCATACACGCGCCATCAGGAACTAATAGCGTCGGGTACATATCAAAACGATTTGCCAAACATATATCCATAATTAACCTAATTCCTGTTTGGAATTCAGGCTGATATGCTAGTGAATAATCATTTGTAGCGACTACATAAGCACGTAATAAAATCAGCCACCATAAACAAGAATCAACTGGTGTAACTCTGGCGATCGCATGTTCACCAAAATCAGCTTCTAAATGTTCTTCGCCATTGATAGATACCACTTTAAAACTGGCTGGAATTAGCCCTCTACCGGGTTTATAAGCATCCAAAGCCTTTTCTTTAGGCTGTAAATTCAAGGTTTCCTCTAGGAAATTTCTAACAATATCTGTCCTCCCTTTAATGAGAAAAATCAATGCAGAAGAAATAAAATCTCTAATAAAACACTGGTCATAATTCAAAGCCTCTACAGATGGATCATAAGCTGCTAAAGTCCCAATGGGACGACCTTTGTAGTAGAGGATGGAATTTTCTAGTGCTTGCCATGCCTCTTTTTCTATATTTTCAGTTGCGCTTAATTCATTTAGTTGCATCGCCAGAATGACTCCATTTAGATAGTAACTTGGTGGTAGAGTAGATACGCCTTTATTTGTTATTTGCCTTTGCTATTATCAGTATTACAGGTCTGAACTTGAAAATACTAAATATAGTAATACTCAAATCTTAACAACTAGAACTGTTGCAGATTAGCAAATTAATTGATAATTAATTAGCTTCCTATTATTTATTTTTTACTCAATTCCAGTGTTGTGTTTATTCACAGCTAACCATAGAAATTAACCTCAAAACAGTTAAAGAAGGATACATTTTTATATCCAGCAAAGCCCCAAATTTTTTATTGGGGCTTTGCTGTACTAAACAAAACGTATCCCCATTGCTGTTTCAGGTTTGTGTAAGGTTTATACCCATTGAAGTATATTGAATTGACTAGGACTCACTGTTTCAAACTGCTAATTAAATTATTCCCCTATAAATTAACAATTTATAACGTTTTTTCGCAATATGCAATATAGATACTTAAAAGATTTAGGATATCAACATTAAAATTTTTGCAGAATTCAGGAAAAGGCTGTAATTTTTCTTTACCGTTTTGCAAGAGGTATTTTTCTAAAAAAAAATATATTCTACCCTAATGAGCAAATAAGCTATTAAATAACTAGATTTATGAGAAAATTCCCTATAAACAAAGTATTTAAGAGCAATACTATTGCTTTTGTTATTATCCTTAAAGCTGACTAGACCTGAAAAAAGCCAAAATTAGCTAGTTCTTGTGTCGTATCAATTCTCCCTACATCAATCCTTTTGCAACACATTTTATAAAACGTTTCTACGAAAAAAAAATTATGTAACTAGTTACACAAAATTATATATTAAATGCCGATTTATTTTTGAACATTCACAAACGTCTGAAAATTCTGATAAGTTAGATTAACAACTTGCATTGCAGCTTTAGCTCTTTCTGAATTGTTCATATCAGGATGATACAATCTTGCTAATCGCCGATAGGCAAGTTTAAGAGCTTGAAGCATTTTTATCAACTCCTAATATTTCCCACTATTCTCCTGTTAAATTTAAATATCCGGTGTTTTCTAGATGTCGCTAAATTTTGATTCTCCGATTTTTACCCGCAATAACCAAAGTCTTCCCATCTGCACTAAAAGCTAGAGGACTAAAACCAGAAAAAGTTTCTAAAATCTCGCTAGTTTATAAATTCCAAACTTTGATAATCCCGTCTTGGCTGCTACTAGCAGGAGTTTTACCATCTAGGTGAGTAGCAACAGGTGAAATTGCTGTTAAATCTCCTGTTAAAGTGCGGATTCATTATCCAGTTTGTAAATTCCATATTCTAATAGTATTGTACCTACTCCAAATAATCAAAATTTGATTATTTGGAGTAATAGCTAGTGTGTTTACCGCTGCTAAATGTTGAGTGAGAATAAACTGCTGCTGACCAGTTTGTAACCCACCTTCCGCACCCTAACTGTCACAGATAGTAGTACACAGGAACTAAAGCTCCTTCAAGGAAGAAAAGGCTTAATGAGAACAAGGATGATTAAAATGGCAATAGAGTGAGAGAATAAAGTTTTGTAAAAAAGTAGGAAACAATCAAGAACTAGAAGAATTAGCAGTAAAATCACTAAATGAAATAACCATCACCTACGGTTATTCTGGTGACCATAGACCGGAGTTAAAACAGTTCATCATAGAAATGATATGTTCAGGAGATGGAGACATACCAATATATATTTTTATAACTAGCATCGGGAAACCAAGCAGATTCATCATGCTTTGGTAAAATAGCAGTAGA